>PNEQ01036518.1:0-17320 GCA_003012365.1 Medauroidea extradentata | reverse complement strand
TTTAATGCACATTTCTCTACTCGCATCCCCAATTAATATGTTGGATCCCGCCGTATACATCCTTATACCTGGTTAATTTGGCCTACTTAATTTGTTATTAACAACAAAGAAAAGAAAACATCAATTAAGACAAAAAAAATTGAAATTACTGAATGATAAGAGGCCAAGTAAGTGCTACGTGCCAGTGCACGTCACAACATGTATAACTGGACTAAATTTGTCACGTGTTCTAGCTTGCATTCCAGGCTAATTCACACTACTGTAATGTAAAACTAATAAGTGGTAACTAACTTACCTGTAGGGACTGTCGCTGGTGAGGAAAGAACACCATTCCTTTGTGAGGGGGGTAAAGACGGGGCAGTGTTTTCACTGCCGACTGGTCGAACACGACCTCTCACACCTCCGTTCAATACACTGCGATTTGTTGGTGGCCTCACTTCACTGTTGGTTTGGCCTGCAATACATGCATGCATACTAAATTTTAATTTTGAACACTACTAAATGAAGATAGAGTTACTTCACATAAAAATATGCCACTCACCCAAAGGAGTTGTACTCGCTGCTTGGTTGGGTGCCCTCTGACCATCAGCAGGGAGTGGACACGAACTCATCTGAATCCTGAGCCCATTGAGGAGAATGATAAGCTCACCCACCTTGCTAGGTTGCACATCATGCTTTGCTTTGCTCACAAGATCCAGCGTTAATTCCAGGTTTTCACACTCCCCGTTGTAATGGGTGAGGACCTCGTGTAGGCTCAGTCGCTTCTCGCCAAGCTGGCCATCTTTGCGAAATGTGCTGTGATCCAGTAGCCTGAAGTGTAGGTGCGAGTGGGGTGTGACCAAACTGAAAAAAATATCCTCTAACCAGTCAAGTTTGCTCATACCACATATAAAAGCTAGTCCAGAGTCAGAAGGAAGGTTCTTTACTCAAGACAGGAATGAAGTCTACTGTGTGGTCAACTGACATTAGTTAAACTACCAAGCACCATGAGAACTGTGTCATATTCTAGTGACTATCTATATAAAAATCTGTGTGTGTATGTATGTTCCCTATGGACTCCAAAACACCTGGAGTGATTTTGATGAAATTGTCAGGCTTTCTTCAGATTAGCCCAGCGGGTGATCCTGTGAAGTTTGGTAGGGAACAGAATAGAAATTTTTTTTGGGCTTTTTGCCAATTTTGTGTAATATTTTCCCTAAAAATTAATTAATAATAATGATAATTATTATTAATTAATTACTTAAGGTAAATTTTCTACTTCAAAGACTATTCGAAGTTATGCCTATGTGATTTCTACACGAAAAGTCCTTTTGCCTCTTTACACTATGAAAATTAGCGTACAAATGGTGAAATTGCTTTATAGAATTAACTAAATAATTTTGTTACTGAATTTGCAAATTACATCTTTAAACTTTGGAAAGTAGTACTTCGCTGTCACCATAGTTTAAGTTCAATAAATCATTTATTTAGTTTTTCTATTAATGGCTACACAAAAATCTCAAAATTGAGACATTGGCAGCTATTTACCTCTCTTAGGGTGGTATTCATAGTCAGCAAATAAGCAATACTTGAAACAAGCACTACTTATTGTGTTGCTTAAGTACAGATTTTTATTCAATAATTCATAGTGCTAGAAATAAGTATTGCTGATTTTTATGGCTCGAAACAATACTTCATGAAGTATACTTAAAATAAGTACTGCTTAGTATGTATTCACAGTCACAAAATATGTGCTACATTTTTTACAAGTATTCAAAATCAAATAAACATTGCTTATCCACGCATATAAGTAGTACTTCATTAAGTCTGCTCTCTTGGTGACTTAAGTACAGAATTTGTATGTAAGAAATAGGTTATGTAAGGGATTCCTTCTTCCACATTGATATTTCGTTCTGCATATTTAACAAAAGGGGCACCTATTAAAAAAATTTAAAAGGTATAAAATGTACATTGAACCAAATGGAAAAATAAAACTTCAACAGACACAGTTACGAAAACATAACCCCATTTCTTTAACCTTTATTCAAACACTTTATTCATGTTTTGGTTCTTTAAAGAATTTTGTTTGATAACCATATCCCTGAGAACGATGTTTTATTTGTAAATTCAGTATTAATATGAACTCAACATTTCATTACGTCTACCTACACATTATAATGAAAAAGTTGCAGATTGAAAATGTTTAAAATCCACATATTTAGGTCTACGAACATTACACCCAGTAAATATCTACACAGTAACAGCCTTACCTGTTCTGACCTACTTATAAAAACAAGAATAATAATATTTTAATCGAAGTGAACAAAATTTAGCGTCGCCTATAACCTAAATAAATTTTCGTCAAGTGGTAGCACGCCAGGTTGGAAGCTGACAGAAAGATAATTATGCGATCACAACATTCAATTTTAGTACACAATATCATTCACTTTATCTCATCATACGCAAAAATTACAAATATACTCAAAGTCTGTTCTGTGATAGGTTATGTCATCAGTTGGTAGGCAAAACACGTCCGGCAGGCCGTTTATAAAGTTTATTACAAATGCAGCATGAGATGTGGTCAAGAACATATTCAATATGTATAATATAAAAATTTTTAATATCACGTCAGTAACATTCACAATGTTAAAACCAATTTGTAAAAGCCACCATTATATTAACTTCACTGAAACAAACGAACGGACATTTGTTAACCTATAACTTAAAAAAATTTCCGCCAAGCACAACGTGTACATAACAATAATATAATGGAAGCTTCCCAGTTTTGAATTTGACAGAAAGCCAATCATAAGATCACAACATTACAATTTACACTTTACCCCTTCATTCACAGAAGTTACACGTGCTCAAAGCCAGCTTCGTGATATCAGGTTATGTTGACAGTTGGTAAGCAAAACAGGTTGGGCAATAATAAGTGGCATATACGAACACTAATTTCATCATAATTTACATCAGTATGCTGAATATCAACTGAAACACAATTACGTAAAATATTTTGATCAACAAGCATGCGGCACGTGTTCATGCAAAACAAATTTTTCAGCGAGTTGAGTCATGAACGTAATTATTTATTTCACAGTTAGCAAACTGCATTGATACAAAAAATATGTTAACACATCAACTAACACTTTTTGACAGCAGTATTGTTATTTAATTTTGAACATGTATTAAAGTAAATGAAAAATACTTTCAAGTGAAGTTGACTGTCAAAATATTCCGTTACACTGGATGACGGCTGTAAATAAAACTCAAATTCAGTTGTGTCTTGTTGGTACTGATATTGTAGTGATACTTATTTGGATACTTCATCAAGTACAACTTGGTCTGTGTAAGTAATGCTTGTTTCAGTTTTACTTTGTGAAGTAGGCATTTATGAATTCATTGCTGAAATAAGTATTGCTTCGAGAATAAGCATTACTTCAAGGAAGTACTTATCTGCCAAACAAGCCTTTGACTACGAATACTGGCATTAGTGTTTACACACTGACCATAATTTCATAAAAATATCGAGCTGAAAGGTGTATATAGTCATCAAAAATCATATTTTGTCTTCTATACTACTAAAGTTACTCACATCGTGAATTCCTCATTCCACTTGGGTTGGTAGGTACACTTCACTACTTCTGTTTTCCTTGGAGTTTTGTCATCTACCGAAAATTCCACATAAGGATTTGGCTTTAGGAAAGTGCCTCCTCTCAGGTGAGCACATTCAACTAGCAACACAAAAAAAAATAACACTCTTTATAAAAACTTATTACCTCTAATTAACAAAACAGTCATGTAGATCTATACATGTTTGGCCGTCAACACAAAATGAAAAACAAACTTCTAAATTATACTGAATTCCGGAGGATTCAAATGTACACATTTTGAAATACAATTATAGGCCTGTATGGAAAGTATTAAAATGTTAAAAATCTTTGAGACTACTTAATACACAGCTCTGCCCTACAGTTCTAAATAAGAAAACATTTCCCTTGAATGAAGTTGACACTCGACTATCACTTTTAGGACACTACTCCAGACAAACATGGATGCCCAATGAGACTCTTTTAGGGTGTGACGTTGCCTGCATGATCATTAACCTCCATGTTGTGGCTTGACAAATATACTCTGTTTGTCAAAACTGTTTTACTATTAAAACGTAAACACAACAATCTCGTTGCGTCACTAACCAGTCCACCTGCCACTTCCACTACCAGTAACAACTCGCTGCCATGCTCTAACCCAAAATTGTTAACCTTTATACGTTTACACTAAAAGATTTACAAAAATTTATTAACAAAGAGATTAAACTATACAATACTAAAATAACAGAGATTGAGTTTTATGAAGTAATAAAGCATTACATATGAAACAAAACTCTTTAAATTATAGAGTAGGTGCCACAAGTGGTGACCCTTCATGGCAGCTTGTGCAACTATTTAGCAAACACAAACAAAACACACACTTATCCTAGAAACAACTATGTCCATCTCGAAAGGAACACAAGGCAATTAGGCCACAGGCTAGTAATTTTTTATAAACAAATTAAATTTCAGTTTAAAATGTATTTACAGCTAAGCAAAAGGAAAGGACAGACATACAGAGTATGTTACAGAAAATTTATATAGCATTCAGTCTCTGGGCATGTGATGTACAAAGCACACAGTCATAGCATTATCCTTTTAGGAGCAGTACCCATCCCTATTAATAGTGTTTTAACACAACTACTTAGTTAAAAATTAAAATATTGTAGCTATTAAACGTAATTAAAGTAGGATGTTAAAGAGAAAATCTTGTTGCGTATTCCAACTGACTGCTCTGGGACACTCTCGGAGTGTGATTGCTCGCAGCGAGTGCATATTGTTTGTGCTCTTTAATTTCTGAAATACGTCACATTGACAGTGCAAAATATTGGTGACAACAAATAATATTTACCACAAAATTCTTATAATCCTGATGTTATTGATAGGCGGAAATTCAAAACTACAATATTTGAGAGGAAATTTTTTGCAGTTACTCTTTCTTGACCAGCTGATAAATATGTACACAAACCACTAGGCTAGGCTAACCTTATATCTATTTTTGCGACAAACAATATTATTAAGAAAATACTTTTTCCCTCATATTACCTGTTATATATTACTCAAATGCCAAACTGACAGATGATTGCTGAATTTCCACCCCCGAAAATATTTTCTCTGTGTTTAAAAACTCAGTGGTTGCGTCCATATTTGCACTGAAACGCAGTACTGTCTCTAGAGACGGTGAGGAAAATATTGCTCACTGTGCGCACTTGGTGAGTACAAGTTGCAAATGTAATACGAAGATCATAATGTTCTTACAGTGAGTTCCGGCAACTGGAATACACAGAACTCTGTGATTGTGAAACAAGAGCATTCAAGAGCAGATACTGGAATATGCCATTAGTGCATGGCTGCCACAAAGTTAGTTTTCAAAATTCTGTTAGAATTTAAAAATCCTGTAAAATCCTGTAAGATTTACAACTTACGTTTACGTACTTTTCGAAAGTATTTTTAGACAATTTTCACTCTAAAATTTTGATAGTGAAATCAGTATGTGTAGTAAATTATTATAATACTGTGAAAAACTGAGATGTTATACTGTAAAACATCTACTGTTAATATTTTTACAGACTGAACTATTTTTTAACCAGTTTTGGTAAAATAGCAGTTTTTCTATTTGTAAAAATTTGTAGAACAAGTTTAGAGAAACTATGAACATGTTGAATAGGCTACTTATTGTTGAAAGTTGAATACATCTGCAAGAGTTTATCTACGGCCTTGAATGTGATGTAGTTTGCTTGTATCATGGCGCCCCACGTAAACATGTTTTTGACTAAATTTTTGGGCCAAAATATGGGATGTGGCCATTATAAGGTGTTTTAAAAAAATTCCCTCTAAGATTTATTTTTGTGTAAAATAATTCGTAAACGTTCCTTGTATGTACTTGTCAATTCCGTGACTTTTTCTCCAAGAAAGGAAAAGATTTCAAGGTGCACAGTAAACATAAAAAGAGATTGAGGAATCCCGTTAATCTATTCGTATGCGTAGCTAATCATTGTGTCTATGGTTGATAAAGACAGGTGTTATAAATATCACTGAATATCTAGCATTATCTGTCTGTCCGTTTTAACCTTTAAATACCCGTTAAAATGGATAAAATACGGTAAAACGGCAGGCCTGCGTTAGTGTGAAGCCTGTAAACACGGAAATTTACAGACATTTTCATAATTTGCATTTTAAACTTAATTAAAGGACAGCTTTTATTAAAAATTCATTTAATATTTTAATAGTGCTCTTGTAACTTTCTTGTGTTGAAGTGTTTATGTTTCACGTTAGTCACTTCACATGATCACCATCCACATAATGTAATTTGTAATATAATATTGACTGAAAGTGCATAAGATTTTTTTGCTATTTTTTTGTGATTTTGTGATCTGTACACCTTGTGAGTGTTCTGGATTGCTGTGTGTAAAAACTGAGTATATTGAGAGTGGCCATGTATGAGCCATAGCTACATCAGACTTTGTTTCTCGTTTGAAGTGCGCGCTGCCTCCATCGGCCTGCTGCACAGTTAGGGCATCTTCGGAACTGTTCATCGCCTCCCCTCCTCTTGTGCCTCGCTTCCACCACCCCCCCTTTTTTTCTTTATCATCACCCAGCCATGGTCATCGGGTTCCAGGCAGTCCCAATCCCGCATCCGCCTTGGAATAGTTGTGTCTTCCTATCTGCCACTTGACGCTCTGTAGGCTCGCATATTCTTTCTATGAGCTTTTGTATCTTATGTTGTGTTTCTAGGTTTGAGGGTTTGCCTTCTCTTCGGTTTCCATTAGTTTGCTTTGTTACTCTTTCTGTTTTTCCGTTTATCGTGATTTGCGGCTTTTCTACTATGTACTATTACTATTCTACTATTTTTTCTACTATTTAGTGGTGGTTTTTTTTTTGCAGCACACATACATACATAGTATACCAACAATTGTTAAGAAGTTAGTTACATCAATGCACAAATGAACATCTGTTATTGGTTTGTAAAAACTGTAAGCCAGTCTTCGTGTTTGGAGATGTGCTTCCGCGCTGGATGAGAAAAATGGAGGCTGTACGAACGGATGTTGATCTTATTTACTTTAAAGGAGGTTTAACAGGAGGTGAACATCCCGAAGCAGAGTGTGTGAAACAGAAAGAAGGGAAAAAGGATGTCAGTTTCTGTCTTGCGTTCCTCAGTGTTATGCAGGCTGCAACATCCACCAGACACATCCTGCTTACCACCGAATAACAAGAAATATGCAGGTCCCTTAACTTGCATAAGGTATCTGAATAGGTATGACAGAATCTTGTATGCCATTTTCATGCTAGTAGCAAGGCAAGTGGCTCTCCTACACCCTTGTGAGGTACTTGCTGATACATTAACAAAACTCTATCAGTGGAATCGTCCTCTAGAGTAGTACCCGTCAATAGTGTACACTGTCAATGTAAATAAACATAAACAAGCCGGACACTTCTATTTATGTTAAACATGTCTACACTTCTTTTACTGGCTCTGTAGAACTAAGCTTGGGTGTATATCACTATTTGATCGTAAAGTGTATGCTTACATATATGAAGTCATACGTGCTATGAGTAATGTGGAGTTTCGAAGAAAAGAACATAGAAGTAAAATAAAATAAGGTTAAAATTACTTTATGGCAAAGAACTAGTGATACATAAATATAATTAAAGAGGTTGACAATAGGATTAGTTACGTATAGGAGGGGTAAGAGATTAATTGTGTAATGTTAAGTGAATTTCATTGGCACACTGAATAATAAATGTCTTAATGTGTGTTGTTTGAAATATCTGTATACACAAGTGTTAACGGTAACTTTATAGTGATAAGTTTATTACCATTGTCGTAACACTGTAGGTTTTTCACGTTTTGTGGGGATACGAGATAAATATATTTTTTATATATATTTTTTTCTTTTGTATTTTTATTCTTGATTACATTATTATTTTTCATGTAAAAACGGCAGGCGCTAATTTTAACGATATCTGTAGTGATTATTCAACTCCAGGAACCAAATGTAATTAATAATTTAGGTTTTTATGCATGTGGGTATGTGTTGTTTTGCTTTGGGGACTCAAGGAAAAAGCAGAAGATTTTTTTATAGGTAGGTGTGCACGAGAATTTAGATTTATTCAGTTATGGCCGGTTGGTCAGGTAGAAACAAGCCGAGTTTTCCTCGTTTGAAAGTATTGGGCAACTAGATTTGTTGGGCGCCCAATAACAAAGAGGTGTGGGTTTCAGTTAGTCTCTAGAGGGTGGTGTGTGTATTCAGCAGCCAATATGAGTGCGACAGTTTGTCAGGCGAGAGGGATGCTAGCAGCGACGTGTTTGGTTTTGTAAGAGTTGTTCCACAGTACTTGGGATGTCCGGACGCAGCTAGGGTATAACCCCAGTTCATGTAGTCGTAAAAACAAAAATCTGATGATGAAGTAGGGCAGTAGCCCATAAATGTAATGATGTGAACGTGAGTGGCAAATTTAACATGCACAGGCATCCACGGTCAATTTTTCTTTCAAACCTATTTTGGATATTATACAACTCAAACAAATATTTTCTTCCTCCTTTGCGTGTGACTGTTAGCGGGTCTGGGTCTGGTTTTCACCACCCAGTTTTCTTCTTTTGTATGCAGAGATGTGGGAACTTTATAATCTTTGTGTGGACATCATCAGTGCTAAATTTATTTTTTTCAGTTTTCTTCAAGCTGTTTTTCTGTTCTTTAATTTGTGAGTTCCTGAGTGCCGAAAGCAAATGGTTTCATATATTGTAAGGCAGTGAAAGATTTGAAAAATTTGTTTGGAATTAGTTTTGATAATAAATAAAGAATATGCATATATTATTATTATTTTATTTTTATAATTTTTCGTTAAAACAGTAGCCAAAAGGTTTCACGCCTCCAAATTAACCACATCTAAACAAAAATTCTGAATTTTACAACCTAATTAGTCAAAAAGAAAAATGTCAAAAGGTGAGTAAGGTTGCGATGAAACGAGAAGAAGTGGACTTCGTTTGCTGTTGTGTGGACCAAGGAAGTCACCCATTTTCCAAGGGTTCAACTTGTATGTTTCTCGTATGTTAATAGTGTATCCCAAAAAATAGATAGCAGAATGATAAACACAGACGAGGCTGTAACAAAATTATGCAAACATAGAACTTTATCAAAGGGACACACATGTAGGAATTACGAAAGCAGAGGGGAGAAGAAAATGAAACAGATTTTGGAGTGTTTGTATAATAAGAGTAATGATTTATATTACTATGATTTAGGGAATTAAGGGGGAGGGTCCAACCTGTACTGAGATACAGATGAGTGAAAACGGAAACAGAAAAGAAAAAACAGTCGTCTCGAGACCCAGACAAGAGTTTATTTGAAGGGGAAACTGCGGAAAAAGGGAAATTGGATCAAGGGTAATTTAGAGAGGACACTATAGAAAGAGAAACTAGAAGATTGCTGACTTGGTTAGAAATGTACTAAGGTTAAGGACGGTGTGCAGGAAGAGATAAGTGAGTAGTGTTAAGAAGATGGTTAAGGGCATTCACGTGGCAAAAATTAAAAATTTTATATTTGCTTGGCATAGTGTTAGTTTTATAGACATTACTTGTGACTACATTTTCCACTTGTAGAAATTTTTTAGCTCTCATAGTTTTCTCATAGCGGCACGTCAAAGTCACAATTTGCAAGTTACAGGAACATAGGTTTAACAAAAACCAAGTGACTGACTCAAATGAAATAATTTACCTTGAAATTAGATATAATTGGCAATATGCTAAAAGATTTAAAAACACAGAATGGAATTCCTTTGTACTTTTTAAAAAAATCCAAAAATGACGAAAATTTACCTAATTTATGGCAATTTTTAAAAACGACAACATGCCTTTCTTGAGTGTTTTTAAATCTTTTAGCATATGCTCATTGTATCTAATTTCAGTATAAATTATTTCATTCGAGCAAGTAACTTGGTTTTAGTTAAACCTATGTTCCAGTAACTTGCAAATTCTGACTTTGACGTGCCGCTACGGAAAAACTATGAGAGCTAAAAAATTTCTACAAGTGGAAAATGTAGTCACAAGTAACATCTGTAAAACTAACACTATGTCAAGCAAATATAAAATTTTGAATATTGGCCACGTGAACACCCTTAAGGTTGTGCCTAAAGGCTACAAGAACAGAAAAAGAAATTGTTAGTACATATTTTAACTCAAGAAAAGATTCGACTCGTGAAAATGCAAGCCTAGAAGGCTAAATTATAAAAGGCCTATAATCTATGTATTCAGGTAAACAATTAATTTTTAAAATTTCATATTTTGCATAAACATGAGCGAAATGTTCAGGTGAACACAATTAGCTGTAAAGGTTTTTTTTTCTTTCTTATACAATGAGACAGATATTAATTTATAACGTTAAGATTATGTTTTAAGTGTAATAATTTGGTGCTGAAGGAGGGAGATTAAGTATTAGTTGTGACATATTATTTATCCTCCGTCTTCGATAAAAACATTAAAAAATTTTTCAAGCTCTATGAGGGCCCATACCCCATAGGAAAACGTGTGGGTAAAAATGTATATAAGGTAAATGGTGCTAATTGGCACATAATGGGTTATGGAAAAGTGCTCCATGAACATTATAAAGTGTAAATTTCATTTCAGATAAATGTACAAAGTTGTATAAATCATGATTGGAAGCTGTCTAAGAATGATTGACGTTTAAGAAGAACTGTGAGAGTTGATGTAAATAATGATAATGTTTGGAGGTTTATTTCAATGTAAAATAACCAGCAATGAATACTATACTGGGAATTATGACAAGAAGATGAAGGTACAAATGATTGTATGTTGTAATATTTGGTCAAGAATTGGCCATAACCATACAAATCTGTAGTAAATGTTACTTTTTACACTTATTCAGCAGAGTATTTATCATATTTGTTGAATATTTTATGTAAATTGGTATTTTGTCACATTTCAAGAGTAAAAACTGACTGCAACTGGTTGTGGGGAATCGTTAGTGCACACATGCTGCAATTGTATGATATTTGTACTACCTTTCATGCTACATTTTCTTTTTAAACAACACATGCACATGGTAACGTTAACATTTCAAGTAATTTATCTTTTTCTTAATCTTGCTGGTGTTTTGACAAGTTTTGTTTTGCTAATAATATGGTTGGTTTACACTCATGGGTGATGATGGTTCCCAGGCAGGGCCACAATGCAGTATTATTGTTTTCTTGCATTTATAAAATAAATACATTTTGAGTGCTGAGCACTAAGGTTGTGAGTAGTCACTTAGATAGTTGATGGTAATTTGTTATTTTTTGATAAATATAATTGAGGAAATAAGAGTGAATTGCTTTTTGAAACCAGCTGGTTCAGGTTAAATTTTTTTTGGAGCCGTGCACTGGCAAATAAATAATTTTTTGTTCTATGAGCTAGGAAGAGTACGTGTCCCGCCGTAGACCAATGGACACACATAGAACCATTTTTTCAGCACCTGAGGCTTGTTCTGTACAGCGTATGTCGCAGGAGGCCTAACCCAGCCTATTTTTTTTTTTATGTATAACTTGTGGTTGAGAGAAGTTAACTGATGAAGTTTATTTAAAGTAAAGTAAGGGACTCAATTTGTTTGACGTGGTTGAAGTGATATTCTATGTGAGTTATGTAATGTTGCAGTTTTGTGCATTTTATCTTTATATGGTGTTAATTTAGTGGCCACTGTTGTTGACAGGAACTAGTAATAGTAATTGTTTGGTATTGCGATTATGGATGTCCTGCGAGAACCTACCAGCCCAGTCACACATATTGTTGGCCACATGGTTATCACTTACATTTTGTTTTTTCACAATGGGAATGTGGACCCTAATAGAAAATATTATAAAGAACACTATAAGAGTATGAGCATGTTTATAAGAAAAGGAGTACAAATTATGTATAATAGTTTGAAATCAAACTTGCGAAGTTAAATACTTTTCTGTTGTATATGTTTGTATAATGTAATAATAATGTCAATATTACTATTGAAGGTTTTTTATGTGTTGAGAATGCTGGAAATAATATGTTCTTTGGAGGAAATGTAAACATTTTCAGACTAGGCTTAGGAACTACTCAGCTAAAATTTTTAATTTTCCTGAGTAGTTGGGGGGAGTTATGTAACACTGAAGGTTTTTCATGTTTGCTGGGATACAATATACGTTATACATATTTTTTTTGTTATTTCTATTTCCAATTATATTTTTATTTTTCGTATACACAAGCAGGCAATTTTAATTATATCTGTACTAATCATTCAACTCCAGGAACCAATTTAATTAATAATTTAAGTTTTTACGCATGTGGGTATGTGTTGTTTTGCTTTGGGGACTCAAGGAAAAAGCAGACTTTTTTTTATAGACAAGCATGCACGAGGATTTAGATTTATCCAGTTATGGCCTGTTGGCCGGGTAGCAACAAGCCGAGTTTTCCTCGTTTGAAAGTATTGCATAACTAGGTTTGCTGGATGTCCAATAACGAAGAGGCGTGGGTTTAATTTAGTCTCTAGAGGGTGGTATGTGTATTCAGCAGCCAATACGAGAGCGACAGTTGAAGGTCAGGCGAGAGGGACGCTAGCAGCGAAGCACTTGGTTTTGTAAGAGTTGTTCCACAGTACTTGGGATGTCTGGACACAGCTAGGGTATAACCCCAGTTCATATAGTCCTAAAAACGAAATCTGATGAAGTAGGGCAGTAGCCCATAAATGTAATGATGTGAACGTGAGTGGCAAATTTAACATGCACAGTCACCCATACTCAATTTTTCTTTCAAACCTACTTTGGATATTGTGCAACTCAAACAAATATTTTCTTCCTCCTGTGAGTGTGGCCGTTAGGGCGTCTGGGTCTGGTTTTTACCACATAGAATTCTTCTTTTATTTATTGAGATGTGGGAGCTTTATAATCTTCGTATGAACATCATCAGTGCTAAATTTATTTTCTTCAGTTTTCTTTATGATGTTTTTCTGTTTGTTCTTTAATTTACGTGTTCCTGAGTGCCCAAAGCAAGGGATGTAATGTATTGTAAGATTGTAAAGGATTTGTAAAACTCTGTTTGAAATTACTTTCGATAACAAATCAAGAATGCGTGAATTTTTTTTTCTCACAGTTTTTGGTTAAAACAGCAGCCGAAAGGTTTCACACCTCCAAATTAACCATATCTAAACAAAAATTCTGAATTTTACAACCTAATTAGTTGAAAAGAAAAATGTCAAAAAGTGAGTAAGGCTGCGATGTAACGAGAAGAAGCGGACTTTGTCTGCTGTTGTGGGCCAAATGAGTCACCAATTTTCAAAGGGTTCATCTTGTATGTTTCTCGTATATTTGGCGAGTACATCTGGTGCACGAGGTGTATTATGACTATTTAAGTACATGTTCGACTAAGTAATAGGAATCGAAAGAATGAAAGATAACTAGCACAGTATCCAATGAGGGTTTGTTAAACTAGGCTTGTTGATTTGCTGAAAAAGGTTGAAAAGCTATGTGAAATAGTACCATTCAAAGTTGTATCGGTTGGACAGCCCGATGATTCAACCACAGTGACGTCCCTGGGATTCCCCATGTGTGTTTTAGAGGCTAAGTATAGCCAATGATTCCTCGAAGATGCCTTTGGATACGTGACTCAGCATGTATGCATGAAGAAATATCTATTTTCAGACCTCTTATCATGTTGCACCTCCGATTGACGTCACTAAATGGGCAGTATAAAAGCCTCGGAACTGCAAAATACAAGAGAATCTTTTGAAATCTGCTGGAGACCTATGCGAGTGTAAAGTGAGCGACTCAGGTGTGGTGTGGATCAGTGTCTGTGCCACTAGGGCGACGGCGGGCATCTTGTGAGGTGACGAGTCATGAAGAAGACAACACTTGTGGTGTTGTGACGGTGTGGCAAAGCAGACAAGGACACCTTGGGGCAAAATCATAGCGGCGGTGGTTGGCGTCAAGGCTGAGTAACACCAGCAGGCTGCAGAAGGAAAAGATTACACCTAAGGTGTTTTGTCAGCGCGGAAGAATTGACAAAAGACCTTGGAGTGGCATCACGGCAGCGGTAGTCACGTCAGGGCTGGGTAACACCAGGTACCATCAGCAGGATGCAGAAGGAACAGACAACACTTAGGGTATTGTATTGACTGCAGCAGTGAAGAAGGTGTTTGCATGCTACAGAAAGGTGGTGAGCTGTGGTGAACAACACTGGAGGTGTATCGGCGAGATCAGTTACTGGCAAGAGAGTTCGTTATTGGTCCTGATAGAAGGAGATGCTAAGCTTGTGGAGAGAGAGAAAGTGAAGATATCTTGGCGACGTCAGAGTACACTGTGAAGCTTCAGGCCAGGCACATACCTTCGGAGCAGTATTGGGTGAAACAAGAGGGCTGCTACTTGTCAACAGACAAAAAATAGGTGTGCGATGGGAGTCAAACCAAAGACCTCAAGAGTGAAAATGGTGCACTCGGGGTGCTGCACAGCACACGGCTATTCATCACCGCTTCATACTGTTAAGGTTGGACATTGTCACTATTTGAAAAACTGTTAATTGGATATATGACTGAACTGTTATTGTAATTTGTAGTCTTTAATTAATGGTACAAATTTCTGTTCTTTAATTGTCAAAGTTAATTAGCATTTCTGTGGGGCACTAGTAATTGTGTACATAATAAGTAAGCTGTGAGAGCCATAATTGATTGCTGTTGTGCGTATTTTTGTAAATTTTTTGAGGCAGTAAATCAAGAACTGAATTTAACTCTTTTATTTCTAATTATAAGATCTCCATTCTAAAGAGTTCACAGAATCGCCCAAATATAAATTTTAGGCCTACTTTGTTTTAATCCCTTTAGTGTTTCAACCACATAAATTTACAAAAAACACCTAGGGCTAATTTTTTTTCTTTACAAAATTTTTAAGTTTTTTTTAATATTACTATTTTTCAGTTACAGTATTTATATATTTTATTTAAACTCTAATTAGTAAAAAATATTTCCTAAATTTTTTATTTTTAAATTGTATTACTTTAATAGGCAATGTAAAAAAATATTTGAATGCTTTTGGAACACTGTCTATGATAGTTCTAAATTATGTAATAAGACCTTTCAGAAAATTCTGCACTAGTTTTCATGAAATAAACTAATATTAAATTGCAGTTAGCCTAAAATACATTTTCTGAAATTTTATCAAATAAATAAACCTGATAACCACACAATCTATAGTTTTTTTTCCCCAAATAAAATACTGTACACTGTTCACTTTCATGCTGCAAGAAAACCAATTATTTTGTACTAACCAAAGTACAAATTCAATATTTTTCAGAAGGGTGGATATTATTCACCTGACAATGTCGATAGCATGTAAATGCTCTATGACTAATAAATTGAACATTGAACATATTTAATTATTTAACAACTGTCTTGTGTACAAATAGAGCTATGTTTTATATATCCCAAACAGATTACATAAAAGCTCTTAAGTCTTTCTATTCTTTAGAAGATATTATTTTAATGGTCTATGATAGTTCTAAATTGTGTAATAAGATCCTTCAGGAACTTACTGTTACTTTGTACCTGGATACTGAACACTAATATATCTGGTGTTATAAGACTGTAGGTCTTTCCTTGACATTAATGTATTACAATTATTGGCAACATATAATATGCTATCATATATATGAGATGATAACAGTTAAGATACGTAAAAACACAAACAAAGGTCGACAATGAGCAAATCAAAGACCTAGTACGTAGTCTTACAGACTTTTTTTTTTTTTTTTGTGATTTTAAGCACAATTTAAATGTGAGTAACTACCCCAAAGTACTACGCCATGTCTTAAAATATTTTGAAAGAAGCCAAAGTAAATATGTTTAACATAAGATTGTGGGACCTCGTTTCGTAATTACCTAATTAGAAATAAAACCCTAGAAAGTATGTGACTAAGATGATGTACATGAGTAATCCATGATAAACTTCTGTCTAAGTGAATTCCAAGAAAATTAACACTTGTAAGAGAAGGTTCAACATAAACTTTTTTGTCAATACTAAATATAATGCTTTCAGTTTTAGAAGAGTTCATTAAGACGCAATTTACATCAAACCAAGTTTTCACAGTATTTATAATTTCAACTTGACAGTATTTTAGTTCCTTGATTAGGTACATAGTAATACTTTATATACATGGAATCATCAGCAAAAACAATTGAATTACAGTATAAACATGTCATGTTTCCCAAGGGACCAAAAAAATGTTTACTTCATAAATGGGAAAACATTATAAGAGGATCACTTCATATTAGAGGCCAAATGGCATTAAAACAAGGAAAATGTTATAAATGGCAACATTTTAACTATAACAATATTAAAAAAGTAACAGGGTAACAATAATAAGATCATAACAATCATAACAGCAATATAAACAATAAAACCCATATTTCACCAAATTTAAATCCGAATTATTGTGATTAATAAAGCTACACTTATTTAAATGGTACCGGTACTCTTCAAATGTTTAAAAAGTAGTATCAAGTAAGAACTTTTTCATGTCTACCTTAAATTTATTTGGATTAAAAATACACAAAAAAAAATCCTTTATACGTAATGGTTGGGGATTGATCCACACTTATTACCTTAGAGAAATTTAACATAAGTTTTAAAAAATGAATGAATAAATAAAAATAAATAGGTATGATATAATAATTTAGGTGTTACTATCATTGAATTTTTATTTCAACATGAACAATCACAACTATACTCAGTATGATGTATTTTAAAAATTAATTGTAATCCACTCATATCAGGTACGTGTAATAATTTTGTATTGTTACTTGTGCAAAATTGTATTACTGTTTTGATATTTTTTTTGTTAAACTAAATTTTCTGTAGTTGACATGCTACACATCTCTGGCCCCTTCCACCACTTTGGAGTTTTATAGTGCTAATAAAATGAATGAATAATATAATCAATTATGTTATTTTATTGTTTAGTAGATTTTATAAAATTGCAGGCATATCACCCAAATTAGTAAAATAAAAATTATTGTTTTTTTTTTTATCACCTTTCATTTTTTTTTTTATTTTAAAAGTTATATCAACAAAATAATTTAATTTTTTACATACGGCCGCAAGTTTTATATTACGTATTAATTTTCTAAATCTGTTGAATATTTTTATTATTTTTTTAACTTATTGCAAATTTAATATATATATATATATATATATATATATATATATATATATATATATATATATATATATATATATATATATAT
>PNEQ01036517.1:0-17321 GCA_003012365.1 Medauroidea extradentata | reverse complement strand
ATCTGTTTCAGTAAAGTAGCAGTGAAACTTTCCACCCATTTTCCTATTTGGAAAAATTTATAGAATGAGTGCGAACATGTTCAACTGACTACTTATTGTTGAAAAATTAATATATCTGCATACCGTATTTGCCGGCATATAGGACGACCCCGCATATAAGACGAGTCATGGTTTTGAAGGTACAAAATCTTGAAAAAAAATAAAATACTAATTTTGAAATTCCCGACAGAAAAATATTTTTTTTTCCTTTGCCTGAAACATTAAAAACTTAGTTTATATATTTTTAATGCATTTATTACCGGCATTTAAACATCATAATAGACAAATAAACGAATAACATTGGCTACTACCGCCCTCCGCGCACCCGAGTGCCAAGGAAATGCGCGGCGGCAGCCGGCGATATCTTCATTTGCCGGCAGTTGCGCGCGACTTGGCAACGCCGGCCTAAGGCACGCCGCGCACTACATGACAACGCCGGGCAACAACAGCTGCTTGCAAGGTCATTGCGTTCCTGTGCGCTGTTGTCCTCCCGCCTAGCGCTAGACGGTAGACACGTGAATGTGTGGTACGGTATCTAGATCCTCGTTTTTTCCGCCCGAGTCTTGTGCTTGCGAGACAAAGGATGAAAGCATGCGGACCTAGATCCTTGTTTTCTCCATCCGAGAGTTGTAGGCTGGCGAGACAAAGTATCTCGGCACGCGCTCGCATCGATCGCCGCTTCGCTGCGAGGAAGTGTCCTTTATTATGAATGATGCTCATCAAAATCTCGTACCATAAATTTTATTAAAATAAACGGGTGACTCGTTTTCATTTGTGATGAAAAACGCAATTCCTTGAAACATCATACAACTCCACAGCTTACAGCTTAGCTTTCAAACGATTTTTGGCTACCAAAAATTTTTGCACCCTCTTATAAGACGAGTAGCAATTTTTGAGGGCCAAAAATATGTAAAAATTGTCGTCTTATATGCTGGCAAATACGGTAAGTTAAATTATGGCTTCGAATGAGACGTAGTTTGCTTGTATCATGGCGCCGCACATAAAAATTAAATACACGTATTTATTAACATAATCGCCGCATGTTTTCACCAAAAATTTTGGCACAAAAGGGTTTTAAAAATTTTCCTTTTTTATTTATTTTGGCATAAAATAAAACACAAATTTACGTGTATTTGCTTGTATATAACATGACCTTTTCTGCAAAAATAAAGGGAAAGATTTGTAGGTTTAAATTAAGCATGAAAAAGATTAGGGAATCTCGTTAATCCATTCATGTGCGTCGCTAATTTTTGTGTCAATTGTTGCTAAACACATATGTTAGAAATATCCGTGAATATCTAACATTATCCGTCTGTCCGTTTTAAGCTTTAAATATCCGTTAAAACGGATAAAATCAGTTAAAACGGCAGGCCTGGTGTAGTGTAATTATTCCTTTTGTATTGTAACTTCTAATATTTTGGTTTTGTTGACAATTTGAGTTTGTAAAATCTTCGAGGTTATGTAATTTATTATGTTGAGTTTGAATAAATCGCTGTTGCGATTGAATCCGGAATTTTCTATGTTTTCTTTGAAGCTAATCTATAGATCACCTATTTTATGATTGCAATATACATATGATTTTGCTTGCAAACATTGCTGATTACTAACTGGTATTACTATACTGAGGTTATGAGTTCTATCTTGTTTGGATTGACGTTAAATTCTTGCCTAGGCGCCCTTGCGAATAACAGGGAGTCGCAACCCACGTTATTGTTCATGTGTATTTGTTAGTGACCATTTCCAATAGTCAGGTTAGCCCATATGAAGGGGCGGTGATGACACAACATCATTAGATCACATAACCAGATTGAAGTCATAATGGCCAGACCAGAGGAATTGCATCATCATTGAAACAACCTGTTCACATAGACCCCCTCCCTCCCCCCCCAAAAAAAGGTCAAATCCTCAGGCATGTTTCATCGGAATTTAGGTAGTTTTTAAAAAGTCTGTTAGCTCAAAGAAATAACTAAATGCATTTACTGTCAACAGACCATAGACGTGAAAGAACAAAAATCAGCGAAGAAAAACTAAAAAACTTCCAGTGGAATGCTCTGCGAGCATGCGCATGGTGAGTTAGGCCGCCCACGCGCCATAAACACTTGACTGATGACTAACACCGCTGAGCCGTCAATCTTTGTGTGTTAATGGATAATTGCACTGACATCTACGCGGAATGTAAACAAACTTTGTGTTTTTCTACAATAAAATGAAAGGGTTAAATACTTAAATTAAATTTATCCGTCTTTCTCACGCCTGCTTCACCAAATTCCCATTAAAATGTTTAAAACAAATTGCATTGAAAACTTAGTTAAAAATTTGCAAGACAATCGTAAAATAATAATTAAATACATGCGGCGGGGGCCATTGTAGCTTATAGGCAGCCGCGCTTGTACAATAAACTTGTTGGTCTGGTATGTCTGCTAGCTAAATATACTTTGCACTGGAGCATTTTTTTAGCATTGGAGAAACAAATTATTTAAGTTTACAGTAATAAACTTGTTGTAGAAAGTTTGTATAAATAATATAATTACATAATTTGCATAAATTTGCTGCTTTTATTACAGTCACAAGACGCGACAGAAAATAATCACACTGGACACTATTGCATTCTATCAGTAATAGAATTAATCAATAGAGCATGCTGCACTGCAGGGCATTCTAACGGAGATGCGAAGCTCTATCTTTGAATTTGTTCCTGTGCTGTCCACTGCCACACTGTGGTGACTGGGTACCTGGATGCTTGTTCTCTCACCAGCCTCTAGTGTGAGGATCTAGGCGTGCTCTTGTTACGCAACACAGCTTCGCTTGCTGGGCCGCGTGTGCTTATATCAAAGTCACTCCCACTGGCTAAGTTTTTTTTTTTGTTTCTCTACAGATGGATTAAGCTTATCTACAGAGATGTAAGTATACTGCAGCCAGTGGTAGTATTTTAGTACACTTACATTACAATTTATATCCTATTTTATCAAAGTCACTTAGTTATTTCATACATTTTTTTGTTATTTATTGAAGGTTCCTAGAAATTCTTTAGTTAAATCAATGTTTTCATTAAGTAAGTCTACGCAAAATCAAGGTTCGACATAAAGAAACCTTTTAAAAAGCATAACTTAATTTAAAAAAAGGCTGGACCAGTACTCATAAACAAATATGTCGTCTTAATTGATCACAGGAGTATATAAAAACACAAATTAACATAATTTGCTGTTTTCTTTTGCATAAGCTGTAATGCAACAAGTCTGTAATTTATGTACTTATTTTTAATCACTTCAAGTGACGTACAACATTACAACTGGAAACTAGACCTATTTCCATTATGGGGGTTAACAGGCCACATTGCTGGTACTCAGAGACGTCACTTCGGAAGTGGCCAGGCAACTTAGGTTACACTGGAGTTTGGATGAAAGAGTATAGTCGCAGTAGTTGTTCTACTTTGTAGCATGCGATGAGTCATACTGCTATAAGAGTATGCAGCGATAGACACTCCACTCGGTTTCACATGCACCCAAGATGTGTTATACTTTCTGAAAATGTTTGAAAAAACTATTAATACTAGATAGTATATTGGACTACTTTATTATTCGTCCTAAGTTCAATGGGCGACGTTAATGGCTGAACAGAGTCGTGTTTGCTGTATGTTATATACATTTATATTTTTAATGTATAAAGGTCATAACTATGAAGGGTGTTGTACATTAGCAGATGTTACACCAGTGTAGATACAGGTAGCATGGGTGGGCGTTTTACTCACTTAAATATGGGTATCTATGTCTATTTATCATGTTCATGTCTGTGTTAATGTAATGAAATTTATAACACGGGAAAATCAAGGGGTTAATTTGCTAAAATGTTACCTATATAAATTTATTGCTATTTTCAGAGCATTATGTGTATTTATTTTGCATAATGTAAACAGCAAAGAATTTTCAACACATTTAACGTAATTTTATATATACTTGAATGGAAAACAAGTTTTATAAACGTAACCAACAGAATACGTTAGAATTTGTTTTAAGATAAAGTATATCTTCTGGCCTCTTTAGTTTATAGGAAAAATTATTTTTTTAACTACTGTAGACCAAAGTGAACTTGTTCAGGTGTAATTATTTTTGAAGTCGTCGTCATCTTCTGGTGCATGCTGTACGTAAATAAGAGGAAATAATACCATTCATATAAACAGTCTAGCAAAATTAGCAGATCATTCAAAATTAATTAACGGATTAAAAAAATTAAAAATGAAACAGACTACACTCTTCCCTCGCACTTGTTGCTCATGTATGACCTTGACCTGCTCTTTAAAACACTTCCTGCTTGAAAACAGGTCCACCATCTATAAATCCCACAATGAGACACACTAATTGCGTGTGCTACCCCATGTGTCCACCCGAGCTTCCACCATTTCTATAGCTCTCCAAGCTATTAGTAAAGTAAGTGGGTTTTATGTTTCACTACAGACAGTGACACACAACTTGACGTAACAGGAATTGGGAGAAGAATTGGCCATGGCCTCTGAAAAACCATCCCAGACTTCACTTAGAGCAACTTTGGAAAACCACAGAAAGCCAAAATCAGAATTGCAGGAGCTGGGAATTGAACCTATGTCTTCTCAAATGTGAGTCCAGTATGTTACAATTACGCTGCCTCGTAGGGTACCACGCCATTTATTTTGGTAAACTACAATGCAGCATTGACTTCCCCAACTGAACGCTACTGCTAACAACAGATGACTGAAATATGACAACAGTACACAATACTCCTTTCCCCACAACCCTGTAACAAGACCAGTCATATGTACATGAATGGAACTTTCATTGTGAGGGCACTACACACTGCTTAGTTCATACTCCTGCTGACAACACAAAGTCTGATCCTTCAACTAGTTGTCTGATCCTTCAATTATGTAATTTTGACCTTACCCTTTAATTACTTTTACCAGTATACCTTTTGAAGTAGCAATGGAACTTTCCAAATTATAGTATAAAACTTATAAAAAAATCCACTACATGTTCCAGCCATCAGGCACAATCATATTGTGTGTGAGTGAAGGGTAGGGTGAAGGTTGCGTCGGCTACTCGACTAGCAAAACATGCCTGTCGCTTGTCCGGCCCAAAGAATGGATGAAGTGAGGGTGAGATGAGTGTGGAGCTGTGACGGAATGAGAGAGGCGGGAGAACCTGGATTTCCCTGAAAAAACCTGCTTGCCAATGGCGAAACCCGCCACAGTTCCCACATGCAAAAAATCTGGGACCATACCCACATCAGAGATCGAACCCAGATCGCCTAGGTGGGAGGCGAGAGGTCTGACCCCTCAATTACCACAGCACCTTGTACAAAGCTTATTGATGATGTAAAACTATTGTAAACGAATCCACTGACAAGGAATAGAAAACCAAAGAAAAAAAAAATTGCTAGTTGAAAAAGTTATACTATTTTCATAAAAACACTTGCATAAATTTATGTACTGTAACATAGTAGTCTCCCATTACAACATTTTTATAAGATTACACTGAGAAGTACCCAGATTTATCGGAGACTGTGACACATAGGCGGGACTTCCTGAAACTTTAAGTTTGACTCAAGTTGAAATCTGTTTAGTTTCTCTGTTCTTACTTGAGTGCTTCTTCCAATCCCTTGTTTCCACCTCCCCCTCCACTACTCCCTCTAGCACACATGCGTGACAATGAGCCCTGGCCAAGCACGTCGGCATGTCTGAAGGCGTCCTACTACCTTACCTGTAGCTTTGAGAAAGGTACTTTGTTTAGAGTTCATGTGTGTATGCACGCTCCTGATTCGTGTAGTTGGGAACTTGTTCACCTTGGTCCACACGACAGCTGCAGCCATGTAGTTTTGCATTTTCAATTTAGTTTTAGGGTTTTTCAGTTCCTTTCTGGCCGCCATCATGGACATTGTCTCGGTTAATATGTAAATTCTTTTGTGTGGTTTTAGCATGTTGGTTTTTTTCCAATGCATCAGATTGTTCTACGGTGTTAATACTCCAGCTGCTGGCGGCAGCAAGTGAATTTCTGGTCTGCCTTCACAACATAACATTTTTTGTTTAGAATAATAACTAACAAATATTTTATGTTGTGACTTCAGACATTAACTTTTAAGTATGATACAATCTGTACACAAAACAAAAATGGACGTCCAGCGAGGCGGAGGAGGCGGCAACTAAAACGAACAGCACTACCAGCTCACTTGTGATTGGCTGAAACGAACAACACTGCACCAATAAGATCTTATGAATGCACTAACTAAAGATGAGGGGCTGTTCCATATTACCCACGTTGTGAAGTCAAAGCAACAGTAACAGTTTTTAGTACGAATACAGTTTATTTATCCATTCCAACATAAATTTCGCCAAAATGAAAACCTATCGTTGAGTAATCATAGCATGTAACGTATAAAAACACGACGCAAGAAGTTTATGAACTTACTTGGGTTACACTGGATAGTGTAAATCTTCAACACCAGGCGTTCAAAAAGTGATCCAAATGAAGTTTCCTTTTATTGCGTTGCCATGATCGGACAAATCTAACGTGTTCTACAAACAACTCGAGCAGGTTACGTTTATAAACGTAACTTTTTAACTTTTTGCAGCATAACATACACAATGAAAAAAAATCATAGTGAGTTTGAAACTGATTCTACAATGCCGTTCGTTATAATAAAACCAAGATGACGCAAGCGATGCTGTGTACTCAGTCTACGGACCACTTTCGCTTTCGTGCTGTACCAAGATGGCATCGATAACAATCGAGGTCGAGCAAGTCACGGCAGCCTTGCCAGATGCAACTGCATTTCCACCGTTGCCATTTCTTGCATTGTTCACTCTGCCACGCTAAGCCGATGAACGATGATTATCACGTGCACTTGTATTTATTATGTTTACTTGTAATTTAAAACAAATCATTTTGTGTGGTATGTTGATGATTGTTGCTTGTGAATCTCTCATATTTACGAACGTGCTCATGACGATACCACTCGTAAATACCGAACATTTATACAATAAACTGCATACACAAACTGACGGTGCATTACAAAACACTCGTAATTACGAATGTCTCGTAATATCCCATACTCGTAGTAATGGGATTCCACTGTATTTCATTCTCAAAGCAGCCAAAAAGAAGGTTGCCCAAAGAACCATGGACGACTGCAGTGACCCGTCCTTGAGAGAACTGACAAATAACAAACAAAGGAAAACTAGTAGCGTCTGTACACAGCCAACCACAAACAACATTTTGTTTTTATATTACTTTCACATGACTTGACACAGTGATTATTCCTCTTCCCTCCTCTTAGGCCAAGTTATCTTTTGGCATGTAGGTTCTAGCTTGCGCAACAGTCTTGGCTGAGATGATAATTCTATGCGATTACGTTTTTACGCTAACCTCAACCGATCCGTTGCTGCACCAATCCTTCACTCTTTTCTTGCTTTTCTAAATAACTGGGAGACATAATTAATACTTCTGATGTTGCACTATCCAGCCTGGAGTACCAAAATGTAAAGTTGAGATGGTTGATACCTTTTAAAATGAAAAGTTGAAGGTTTTTGTTTCTACAGGGCACAGTCCAATAGCGCTTATCACCTTTTTGAATTACGTGCTGACAAACAAAAGAGAAACTGAACACTAGTTCAAGAGTACTGTCAACAAAAACAAACAATTCTATCACCACCACTGGGTTACCCAACACCACCGTTATACATCTGTTAAATAAAATTCTGTTAAATAGTTAGGTGCAAGATAACATTCTTTCAAATTTCAATGAAATTAGTTAGGTAATTTAAAAATTTGGTTTCCATTATGTTCAGCTGGTTTTTACAATTGTAAAAACATATCAGGTATCCAACTTTACAAGAAAATAATTTTAAATTAAATTATTAATTCAAAATTAGTAACATATATGCCTCGGATAAGAGGTATGGAGTGCCAAAGCATTTGACATGTCAACTGGCTATGGCGTTAATGGGTTACGAGTCATGTGATATATGTTTGTAGAAGGTTTTTAACATAAGTTGGGGTCATCCCTTTTAGAGTTAACTGCAGTAGAGCTAGTCTTGGCCCAGTGAGTGACTACTGAAGAAGCCAACAAAGAAGAGCTCTGTAACAGTAGCACAGGGACTGTCATCTTCACATACAGGGTGTAAATGAAAGTATGTTACAAACTTCGTTTGGTGATTCCTTGTCGAAAATGAAGCACATTTACGTAAGACGACTTTTCGCTTAGCACACTTCGTAAGGGAGCAATACGCGCTCGAAAAACGAATTTCAAACTAGTTTATTGGTACAAAATCGTAAACAACATAACATTAAATCATAATTCGCCGGATACTGTATTCTGCAAACACTTATGGACAGTCCGTGAAAAATGTGTTTCGAATAACTTACACCGTCATCAAAATAATGGGAGTGGTCACCCCCTTTCCGGCTTAGACGTTGGTGCCATCAGATTTTATGAACATGCAATGCTATAATTTGTATCAAGAGACCCCGATGAACAAAAAAGGTCGTCTTGTTGTTACACTGTAAAGTGAAGCATGTCCGAGAAAATGGCCAAAATACAGTACGTAAATTTAGTAGGCTGACACTTAGGCAACACACAGTACACCGAATGATACGGTACTGAAAACAAGTGTAGCAAATACTTTACTGTAATTAAAACGTTCACAGCCGCATAAGTGATACATGTTTACATGAATATCACAAGCGCTCGAATGTTCGGCCACCTTCAGTAATACATGAATTGCAACGATGCAACAAGGACAGTTGCACACGCTGGAACAGGTTGGCATTCGTCCGTATCACTTCGCCTGCTGCAACGATGCGTGCGACGAGCTCCTTGGCCGTGTCCACTGGCGTCTCGTAGACAAGGCTCTTCATGTGTCCCCACAGGTAGAAATCCAGGGGTGATAGATCAGGGGAGCAAGGAGGCCACGTGACAGGTCCTCCCCTGCCTATCCAGCATCCTGGAAATACTTGGTTGAGGTACTCACGAACAGCACGAGCACTGTGAGGTGGTGCTCCATTGTGTTGTAGCCACATGCGGTCATGTATCAGCAGCGGTACGTCCTCAAGTAACTCGGGCAGAGTGTATTGCAAGAACCATAGGTACACGTAGCCATCAAGACGTGCTGGTAACGGGTACGGTCCTACTAAGGTATCATTGACTATGCCCGCCCACATGTTGACCGAAAACTTCTCTTGGTGGAGTCGCACAACCCTGGCATGTGGGTTTTTTTCAGCCCACACACGGCTGTTGTAAGCATTGTACACACCATGACGTGTGAAAGACGCTTCGTCTGTAAAGAGAACATACCTGGGAAACTCTGGGTCACGAGTAGTCTGCTGCAAAAACCATGCACACAAATCATGTCTGGGTTGATAGTCACGTGGCAGTAATGCTTGCTCCCTACATGCGCGATAGGGGCGTAGCTGCTGCTCATGCAAGACATTCCACACTGTCATGTGTGATGCACCCACCGCATTTGCAATAACACGGGTACTTGTTGACGGTTGATCCTCAACTCGGGCGAGAACTTCCGCTTCAAATCGTGGTGTACGCATTGTTGCATGAACAGCACAGTTCTGGAAATGTGGCAGGAGAGTACCTGTATCTCGAAGACACTGGACGATTCGTGCAAAAATAGTATGTGCTTGGTGCCGTCTGTGTGGCAATCTTTCACGATACATTCGTGCAACTAACCTGCCACTGCACTTAGCTTCACCATAAATCAATACCATATTGGTAAGCTCAGCATGCCCATACCTTTCCATGTTCACTGTCTCACGGACATTTGGTTTTGATTGCAACCCAGTTATTGTGAATGGTATGACAAGCCCACATATCCCGGCACGTCAGAGTGTACCTCGTCGCAGTCTAATGGGTAATCCGGCATGCATTACCTGTTAAACGGAGGAGGACGTGGGGTGTGTGCATGTATCAGGGCCAAGCCTCAGACAACTTACTCTTTACAGAGTACAGAACACAAAACCGTCTGTTCATCATGGAGGGAATGATATTGAAAAACCTCAATGGTGACTGGCATACGTAGAATTGTGTGCTCCAATGTTTACCCTTCTTACATTACACGCATACTAATTTGTGTACATTACATTGTTCAATTCATTTGGTTTCATACTACTACTGTGCAGAGTAATTACACGTGTGCCGTACATTTCAATATCCCAGCAACATTTACTAACAAATTCGTTCTGCTACACCAGCCATCTGTCAGTAACTGTTCGTAGCTCACACAACGTCGCCCATGACGCGTTGTAGGTTTACAAACTAGCGTGGGGTATGCGTTTGTTACTAACTACCGCGTCGTTCAGCCACACCACCTGTGTAGTACGTGTTGCCTACGTGGAAGTCCCCTAACACTGTCTTGCCCATTTTCTTGTAAATGCTTCACTTTACAGTGTAACAACAAGACGACTTTTTTTGTTCATCGGGGTCTCTTGATACAAATTATAGCATTGCATGTCCATAAAATCTGATGGCACCAACGTCTAAGCCGGAAAGGGGGTGACCACCCCCATTATTTTGATGACGGTGTAAGTTATTCGAAACACATTTCACGGACTATCGATAAGTGTTTGCAGAACACAGTATCCGGCAAATTATGATTTAATGTTATGTTGTTTACGATTTTGTACCAATAAACTAGTTTGAAATTCGTTTTTCGAGCGCGTATTGCTCCCTTACGAAGTGTGCTAAGCGAAAAGTCGTCTTACGTAACTGTACTTCATTTTCGACAAGGAATCACCACACAAAGTTTGTAACATACTTTCATTTACACCCTGTATATAACGAGGGGAAGGCAGCTTGTCACTCGCCTTGGATTCAATATAAAAGGTTGGATTTCAAGTGGTTTTCAGTTATTGAGAAATGTGAAGTAATTTTGGTTCCATGGGTTTGCATATATTCAAGTCAGAACAAGATACTGTATAATACTTGATACAGGTTGAATACACTCTTAGTACTCATAACATTCGAACAACAATCAGATTTGTGTTAGTCCCCAATTTAAAGAAGACATAACATTGACAATATGGGATTCAGCATGAGATACAAAGGCTTATGCTTAACTGGCAGGGTTCATCGGACCGTGCAACATGAGCGACAAAGACTAGGTGGGGACAAGACATACTACTAAAGACAAGGTACTTCTGGTTTCAACATGAGACAAAATGTGAACAGGGTGCTTTGGGTCCCCTAAATACTGGAACAATGACTGGTTTATGCTAGGGGCAATGCTTGTATGGCTGTCAGCACTTTGACCCCTCGAAAAGTTACTATCATTGATTTAACTTCCACTTTAGTAATTTGCTAGTGACTCTAAATCTTTGGCGCTACGGGCCATCACAATACTTGGAAACTGATATGCTAGTATGATAGTTTTACGTAGCTGCTTAAATGCCGTTACAACAAACTGAATATGTTTATGCACACTATGTAAGTGTACATAACAAGCATGAAATGCAAGTTTGTCAGAATTGCTAATTGAGTCAACATGGGGCACATAGGCCAGGAACTATGACAGCACCGCTAGCATGCCTGACACTCTGGCAGAAGGTTGGTATGAGTTTGGGTCAGGTTAAGGAATGTCACAGCTGGCGACACCCAACAGCGATTACGATAAGGATCGTAAGGTAAAGTTAGGGTTTCTGAAGGGGTATTTCAGACGTCACCCAACACATCGGAATAGGAGCAAGTGGAGCTTTCGGACGTCACCCACTTAGGAAGACGAGTGCCAGGACGACCTGGCAGTTAAACAGAGTCCCTGACGACTGACTAGCCAGGGCTGCTGGCCCTTCTTATATACCCACTAGAAGGATTAACGTACCGTTAGGCCGGGTGGCGCAAAATGGCTGACGGGCTGCTAACGACTGTGTGCTTCTACATGTACCATCCTCACACACAAAACTACTCTCATGGGGCCACAAAATTACTTTGCCGCACAAAAGAAATATCCATACTAGAATAATTACTGCATGTGTTGGCGTTAAACACTAAAATTGAAATACAAGGACAGTTAATTTAATATTAAATACATTTCAGAGAATAACAAACAGGGACAGTGTATAATAAAATTGCTTGCATGATTCCAGCGCTTACTTGTTATTGCACTTTATAGAGTCTGTGTATGAGATTGGTAAAACTGATTAGGCACTCTGCCGTATTCGTAAAAAAAAACTCTAATGAAGGTTAACAAAGTTACATGAAACAATTATACTTTGAAATATGCACTATGCAAACGTGAGTACAAATAAAGATTGTGTCAAAACAATCTTACATACTAACATATTACTGTGGTACATATGTAATAAAGCCCAACATGGCAATTTGTGGAAGTGCGGGCGAATGCTAATACTGCATTGCATTGGAGGGGCGGATGAGATGATGAAGGAATTGTATTTTCAAAATCGTTCATAGGCTGTAAATGCTATAGTGAAGACTTAAAATGCCTCTTTCAGGCTGCTTTTTTTTCATGTTTGTTTTTAACAAAAATATTTCACAGTTTCTCAAAGAAAGTTTGTAATACAATACATGATTGCAACTAATTGGGCTGTAGGGCCATAGCCGTAAGTTGTCGTGTTATGGAGTTTATGCTTGCAACAATCCCATTGTGTGGTCCACTGTTGTTAGCCCAGTGTAGACCTGCCAACTTTTACAATTCTTCCATATGGAAATCACGAGGTGTTACAGTTTTACGGAGGCAGTTAACATTTTACGGATTTTCTTTTCCTGCTCTGTCTTAATGAAGTGAATGAAATTAGTGCCTACATAGAGTACATTTGTTGTACTTTTATCTGAAGTACTTTGTTGTAAACCCTTGGTTGTAAGCGTATAAGTAAGGAGAGGATACCATAGTTTCTAAATCAGTATGCATTTCTACATTTATTGCAATTTTAGTAAATTTTTTTACTACATTGCACAAACGTGACCCAAGCTGAACCGAACTGATAGTTTTCGGTAGTCTGTCGTTCCAAGAAATAAATACAGTCATGGTTCTACGCAAGTATCACTTATTTGGAGTGCTTCTGAAGATAAAATGGCTTGCAAAATGTTCTTTTTCGTGAAGTAGTTGAAAAATGTTTATCTGGAAATCGTGTTTTTTTTTGTGTGTGTGTACTGAAAGAAGCCATCTTGGAGGTATTTCCCCCTGCAATTACAAGGCCACATGTGTGTACCTTCGCAGAATTATTTTAGTAAATATATATTTGAGGCATCGCTGGAATTTATAAGTTTGTGATTTAAGTTATTTTGTGTGTTTCAATTCTGGTGATTGTGGCCTCATTTTTAACATATTTAGCATTTTCAAAATGTATGAATATAAAAACTTTTCAAGACATGTAAATATAATGTAACCTCCTAGGCCCTAGTGTGTACACAATTTTCTAAATATGTGGTTGTTTACAACTGTTGCAAAATCACAAACAAAAGTGGTGTGAGTATTTTATAAGTAAGGAAATATTTACAAAACTACATATTCTCAAAATTTTGATTTCTCACATATACATAGTAATTGCAAAGTAAACAAGTGCAAAGTGTGATTACATTGTCTGACATGCATTTATGAAACTGTGAAGGAGAATTATTTAACTCTGTTACCATAAATCATACATTGTCATGCAGGTATTAAAATTATCTTCAGTGTATAAAGATTAAGAAAAGAAAAGTAACCAACAATGCCTAACTAGAACTGTAAAGTTTAACTAGTCTATTGTAAGTCTATAGTATTTTATACTGATATGTATAACAGCTAATGGTAAAATACATGCAGTAATTGCAGAATAAAGCGTTAACCATAACCACATTGAATGTATTGTGTGAAATTTTTGTTTTATGGCATTCTTAGGGTAAGTTTGAATTATTTCCAGTCTGTTAAAACACAATGCCGAGGTATTGCAATCTAGTGCATAAATATAGACATTGAAGTACGGTATGTTATTGGAGACATAAAATAGCAGAAATTATTCAATTTGATAATACTTACACATACAAACACCTGAAATACTGCGATGTGTTCAAGCAAAGTTTTAACCATTAAAAAAGGCTTACTGGTAGGAAGTCTTGGTAGTTGGCAGGTCTGCCAGTGTCCTACACATATCACTTACAAATGTTAAAATATTTTAAGTACATAGTGTCAATGTTCTATCATCCCACAAAAGGAGCATTGGGTAGTAGATGGTGTTGCCCACACAATCTCTTGTGTCTTTAATGGGCCTCAATTTTTGTACAATACTTGTTATGTTTGTGTTTACCTCTTAGCAGCATACATATGCAATTAAAACAATTTTTTTTTGCAATATTCAATCATTTCCACATAGGTATTATATTATTTTTATTTTACAAATGTTATTTCATTCTTGTTGATATTTGTAGGGTCCTAATTATTGAATAAACCAAATGTGTTTTCAATGAGTTAGGTTTTAAAAATATTGTAATACTTTTAATAGCTTTTTATAGACGAGTAGGATCTGTGATAGTAATTTTTTCTATCCCAGATTTGAAAGTTGATGTGCACCGCAAGAACAGTTCAGAGAGCAGTGAGGAAGCTTCAAGACCAGTCACAGAGAGGGTCAAGTCTGTGCGCCCTGTGGATAATGTTGTAGAAACTGAATTGAGGACCCTGCAAGGTGTCAGAGGTGAGAATTATACATGCGTTTTTATATTTGAGCAAATGTTTTTGTAAAGTACGTTGGGATCAAAGAGATAGCAGAATTTTTTGTTTTCTTTTACACTTAAATTGTAACAAGCCGACTGAAAAGATTGTTGGCTATTCAAGGAATATTTTGAGAAATAGTGATTTTAGAAAACATATTCATGGTAAAAGGCTTGAATTAAAGTGTTGTGTTATGATGAAGAAATTAATGATTTTTTTGTTACACTACAGGATGCAAATTTTGTAGTCAAATGTTAAATTTTCCACCACACCTGTTATACGCTGCAAGTATTTTTATAGTTTGTATGTGCCAGGGAAGCTGTATTGTGGCAAATTCAGGTTGTATATCGAAGGGAAACAAGTTGGCTGCTTTTTTACTCATGTCTTGTGGCTCAGCCAAAATGAGATGTAAGAAATTAAAAGTTTGAATCATAAATCCTCAAAATCTAAAATTTTTTAAAGCAATCTCAGAGTCAACCAAAATCCCTTTTATAACTCTAACTTCAGTGTTATGAGTCATGTTTACAAAATTAAGAAGGTTTACAGTATACAAATTTGTAGTATGATATGTTTAATATGTTCGAAATAATGGCTACTAAAAGTTGCAATATGCAATGTGGCTCAGTAGTAAATCATTGGACTTACCTTTAAGAGGACACAGATTGGATTTCTGGTCATGGCTGATTCCTTCCCATTTTGTGTCAGTTTGAACCACTGGTTTCTAATGACCTAACCAGCAAAATGTAAATCACATCAATCCCTCCTTACAAGCCAACCAGAATTGTTATTTCTAAGAACAGTAGCAGTGTTGTTGAAAGTAGTGAGTGGATGCAATATTGGTACATTGGCGTGTAGGCATCAAGTAATATTGCTTTGTATGTTACTGTCGTAGACAGTGCACAAGGGAAGAGGCTGAAGGGACACATAACAGTGTCTATCGTCGACCAGGATGATTACGATGAAAGTGGCGAGGCATCCCGCAGAAACAAGAGGCAATGTGTAAGGAAGCTGTCTGTAGATTCCACTGAGGAGCGAGGCCCAGGTCATCGACCCGAGAAGCCGTCCATGATGACAGGGGTCAGTGGTTTTTTACTTTTATTGACTGTAAGGCAGATGAGACGAGTGAAGTCACTTCCTTTGTATATTTTTTTAAGTGATGTAGAGGAATTATAGTACAGTATCCATAATCTGGAGCCTGGTAGGTTCACAAAGTGTATAAAAACAGTACAGTGGAACCTCGATTTTACGGACACTCACAGATCCCCAAAATTTGTCTGTATGTAATTTATTGGACAGAATTTTGACCATTACAACACCCCACTCACTCTAGTTCAGAATGAATACCAACAACTGTGTGCTATTGTGTGTTCACGTGTCATTAGCCGAAAGGGTAAGTGTTTTTACGTATGAAATAACACATTTACTTATTATGCTAATGTATTCATAATAAACTGATACCTAAGTACTCCTAAAAATGGTGACTCGCGAAATTTCACGAAATAATGTAAAATTTGGTGTAGTTATAAGTTTTCTGTGAGTGTCAGCATAATTTAGTTAAAAGCGATGTTTCACGCGAATTCAGATACCTTGGCGGATGTTTTGTCACAAATCAATTGAGGCATAATGGTCGAAATACGTATGTTTTCCTTTCAGATATTTCTGGATTTGTTTAGGTATCATTTCACTGTAATTATGAGTCCATGCACGCCATTTTAATTAGTTTTTAATATTTTTCATTAATATGCAAAGGGTTTAAATAACAGAAAAACTGGGAAGAAACGTCTATTTCACACGTTCGACCACGTAGAAAACTGTATACAGTAGAACCCCTATTTTACACTTTTCTGGGGACCAAAAAAAAATTGTGTAAATGAGGGGAAAGGGTAAATGGGGGGAAAGGAAAAATTTCTATGCTACACCCTAGGAACTATTAGATAAAATTCAATGGGCTTGCAAATTTGTATATTATAGCTCTACTATGTAATAAACACATGTTTAAACAAATATTTAGATTTATTTCACATCTTTAGCAACCTCGTCAATATTATTTACTGTAAATATAGCACACATACCTGTTAATGCTGGACTTCTTTTGTAAACACAAACAAAACTGTAAAAAATTGTACATACATTATGTACACATTAAAACACAACATTTGTCTTAACAAAATTAAGTGCATACTGCACCAGTATGCATCATTTCTTAAAAAAAATCTGAAATTTTACTTTGAGTTTTACTTTTGCATCCCAGTTCTTCAACCTCCTGCTGAATCTTATGCAATAAAGGGAGCACATGTTCACTGTCACTAACACTTGTCAAATACAGACTAACAGTTTCAAGTGCTGTCACTGCATCAGCATTTGTTGGTGGTGACGGTGGCATTTCTTCTTCCTCTTCACCTTCATCGTCTACATCTTCATTCTGCACATCACTGCTGCTGGCTTTGTTCTCTATGTGCTGCTCAATGACATCATTTAATGTTGGTATGTCACACGTCACAAGTCCTTCATCAACAAGCACGAACTGCTCAAATGTCTCTTCCACTTCCAGTGTTTCCCATTCAGGAGGCATCTTTTCTGGCTCCTCTGTAGTTGTAGCATGTTCACAATG
>PNEQ01036516.1:0-17321 GCA_003012365.1 Medauroidea extradentata | reverse complement strand
ATAAATACCCGAGAGACCAAAAGGTCTCGCCACATAGATGTTAAATACCATTTCATTAGGGACGAGGTTGCTGCTGGCAACATAAAAATGACTTATGTCAGGTCTGAAGAACAGGTAGCTGACATACTCACTAAGAGCTTAGTTAAGTGTAAATTTGAAAAATTCAGAGAGATGTTAGGGGTTGTTGAACTGCAGAATTTGGGGAAGGTGTTGGATGACAATTCTGTTATGTTGGTAGAAAGTAAAAAGTGGATGTGACAAAAGAAGGTAGGGTAGTGTGAACGTGTTGTAAAGCTGTGTGCAAGATGGGATTGTAATATGAGATAAAGATTAAAGATGGGCTTATGTGTTAGGCGTTAAACTGGTCGTTTTATTTAACATAAATGCACACTAACACATGAAGAGCTTACTCGCCATGGCCGTCTTTTGTTTTGTTTACCAGTATAGGTCGACTGAAAATGGTGCACATGTTTGTAAATTAGTTTTATGTGTGACAATTTGAATAGAATAAAATAGTTAACTGACTAATGCTGTATACAGAACCGTTTATCATTATATTACGGTTTCTCCTAATGCTTGCTTATTTTTCACGTTTAATAATACACACTATTTTCAATTTCAGCAATGGAAGTTAACTGATTCATTTATCAGGGCTGCCACTACTGCTTCATCAGATCATATGATCACATCCTGTTGTTTTAAATGGTATGTTATTCTGCCACGTGTTACAAATATTGGTAGCATCGGCTGTCAAAATACAGAATTCTTACATGGGATAGACAGTAGACTTCATCAAGACAGTGGTTTTGCTGAATCAAAATAAATGATGCTTGATGTAACCAAATTATTTGTTTCTAAAGTGCTAGTTAAATATTCTTGTTCTCATTCTGTTTTCCCAAAGGGCTAATATTTGGCTGGTACAGCTACATTGTTTATTGGCAGTACATTTTGTTTTGATTGATTAGGATAAAAATCAGTCGTGCCTTCAATTCGAACCTGTCAGTAATATGTGATTGTAAATTATCGTTCAGGACGAAACCGAGAAATTATGCTCAATCTATGTTTAATAAAATATGCTTAGTCAAATGCATGACATTTATGTGTTGATGTATGCAAATTTTTGTATATATTTTTTATATAGGATAAGCTGTTTTTAGGGCCTGTTAGTACCAAAATAGAGAATTATATTTAATACACTTACGATGTATGACTATTTTGGTAATGGTCAAGAAATTGCAAAATAGCTCAAGGTGCGATTACAAACCACGGTGTGCACAAATATAAAGCTTTAATTGCATCAAAAATATATACATTTGTTGATTCACGTACAAATTATTACATTTGCATTGACCAAATGTGTATTTTTTTTTTTTTTTTCCAAATATAAATACTTTGTGAACAAAACAGCCTATTTAATTAGGTCCACAAAGACATGTAGCATATTTTGTTTTATTGTTCAGTTAAAAATATGTTTTGTTAGCTCAATTACATATTTAATTGAAACTACTGTATTTAAATATTTGGCAATTCATTAAAGCCTTGTCAATGCACACACTTTCTGATGAACAAACTTCGCGAAACGAATCTATGCCATAGTAATAACTAACCGAATTATACGTAGTTGATCTACTGGGTCCAGAGTTTTGTTGGCCACTAAATGTAAATATCTGTTCAGGGATACAAAATGCCATTGTGGCATAACACTTCTAAAATATGGTGTATCTTTAGCAATGTCCTTACTCCAGTAACTTTGATGCGCAGGTTTTTGAACGATACATATCAAGGTAAGAAGAGCAAGATACACTTGTAATTCGTCCAGTGTTGAAATAGCTTGTACTGACCAATATTTATTAGTCGGTTCTATAATATGTTCCACAACACTGTCATTCATGTATAAAGAAAATATTGCTGCCCAGTTGGAATTTTTAATCTAAATTTATGTTATGTGCTGTGCCAGAAACACCAGTGAAGGGATGACACACAGGTTCTAAAAGAACCTCTGTTCCCACTTACTAGTCGATAACATCTCCGCAACCAGTATTTATTGCAATGTTTTCGTCAACAGACTCTGAAGAACTGTCTTTTGTGTCATTGTGATTTACACTGGAACAATTAACTAGGCTATTATCACAGTCCATTTCATCTTCACAGCTCAAACTGTCAGAACTCAACATTTCAAAGTTCAGTGTCATTGCCTCATCATTCCTACCACATACAAAAACATCCACCCCTCTTACATGATACCATTTTTACACTCCATAAAAATAACTAAGTTCTATTTACTATAATTTTTTCTCAATCTAACAATTCCGCAGCACTTATTGTGAATCTTTGACTGTTTGTACTTTTGTGCTGCCATCTCCAACACATTAGTCAAACTATAATCGCAGCCTGACAGTGCTGCAGCATTACGAAACACGCGATAAAATAGTCGGGGTTAACAAAAAAGAGAGGTCGCCACATGGTGTTTTCATGTCCAAACGAACGTAGCTTCACTATATACCTCACAGATGGCACTGCAAGTTTCTTCAAGTCAAACTAGTGATCTCTTGTATCAGTACACTTATGGTGTTATCAGCCAAATATGTGGGCGCATACTGATACGCTTGTGGATGCAAATGGATTAATAATGTTTCGTTTACAATTTTTATCATGTACAATAATATTAGGTCTGATATTAAGTTAAATATTTGTGCTAATTTCTTGTAACCGTAAAGTAGCAGTGGAGCAAGGGTGTGAAACACCACCACTCGTACACAAATTAATTTTACAGATGAACTGTATAATATATTTTTGTGCTTATGTTTTCTACTCAAGCAATATTATTATCATTAGTTAATATTATGCCATGTTATCACATGTAAACAATAAGAATTCACAAAAAATGCTTGCATTTACCTTTTATTGTACACAAAAAAATTTATTCTGTTTTTTTTTTTCTTCCACTTTATAATAGCTTCCCTCTATTCTCTTGATTTTCAAACAGTATTCGTTACAATGGATAATTTTCATTTTGTTAATGAAGAACAGTATTTGCACAGTCTTAGTGATGACTAATGACGTAATTCATAATAAATAACAAAATACTTAAAATCACATAAAATATGCTATAATTAATCTAGCTTTGAATTGTATTAAAGTAACATTATTAATTTCCGTACGATATTACATGCCGTGATATAAACAGAAACAATACAAATAATAACTGTTATATAGGCCTATAACATACATTTTTTTTGTTACTACTATTTAATTTTATTGTGTGTGAATTTTCATTTTATGAGTGGTATAGAACTTAGGTGATCGTGACTTTAGAAGCAAATTGATTGGAGTGTGAGATTTTAGTCAGCACTTAACATCAAGGTCTTTAGCGCTGGTGACACCTGATGAGTATGGAGCAGTGCAGAATGAAAGGGCGGGGAAAATGGGAGATTCCTGAGAAAATCCACCAGACAAATGGTATCGTCCAGCTTTATTTCCATGTGCGAAAATCTGGGGATCGGCCCTGACGGGGATTGAACCTGTATTGCCGTGGTGGGAGGCAAGTGGTTTAACCATCTGTGGCCACTGGAAGCAGATTGAAATTATGACTATTGTTTAGTTGCATAATTAATTTTTTTTTTGCAGTTGGTCCTAGCATCATGCAGTCCATACTTTGAGACTGTGTTGATGCGTCATTACGAGAAGCATCCCATTATTATCTTGAAGGATGTCAAATACGAGGACATGAAGGTCTTGCTGCAGTTTATGTACAAAGGGGAAGTGAACATAGAACAGGTAATTTAATAGTTATGTTCGAGTTGTGTACTAGGTAAATTCAGTATCTTTGATTGTTCTAAGTTCACGTATCACTTTTTATACTATATGTCAGTCACAATGCAAGACAGATTTGATTGTAAATACAATGGAATGGACATGGCATGTTTAAATTAGAACCAAAAATGATTGCTAACATTGCATTAATCATGCACACGGCAGAAAAAAAATCAGTTGTCCTCTTAACTACTATCACAACTTTGTTTGTATTTTCTTTATAAATATACATTTGCATGATTTATGAACTGTATTTTATGCTGACTGGGTGACGAGAGTGCCTGTCATTCTCCACTGCAATGCAACTCATGGTACCACTCTTGTATTGTTTGCTTGTGCTTAGTTTGACTTACCATGTCTTAATTGTTAAGACCAAAATAAAACAGTTTTTGTTAGTAAAAAAATCCCAAAATTACGAAGAAATTTTTGTACCCATTCTCTGAAACTGTGTGCATGGCAGCTGCAAAGAAGTTTTAAAATATGTTACTGCAGCTTTATATTGCACCCGGCATGCCTTCTGCAGTACACCTACAGTAACGGATTCTGTTATTATGCAAGTGATGAAATGTGGTCAATGTAGTGTCTTAAAAAAATTTATGATTGTAGTAAAAAAATCACTGTTCATCACTCTAAAAAAATGTGCACAGTGTATTTTGCGTCTTTGGATGTTTAAGGATGGGCCAAGGTTTTTGGGAAACGTGACATGTCATTAAATTGTAATTCTACTGTATATTACATTAGACCTCCGATTTAAAAATCCCTGTATTTGATTAAAGTAGCAATTTTACGAATATGCTCTCAAGAACCTTAAAAAAATTAACAAATGTTTTTGAAAAGTTTGTAAGAAATTTCATTGAAAATGGTTTGGAAATATATTATCTAAATCACAGCAGTAAAATATGAGTTGAGAATTGTAGTTATTACTTGGTAAGTCACAATATTCAAAACAAAATAAGCAAAAATCCATTACAAAATGTAACCGTGAGGTGCGGGCTACATGGGCCAAGCCGGCCTATTCCCCCTGCTACATCATCAACATATTAGGGGCAAAAATGGAGGCCGGACTACAGTTGTATCATTTAAGCACATGCACAAACACTAGTTCAGCTGTAAAATGGTCTTCCTCTGTCCTATTTCTTCATGTTACCATATCTTGTATCTATCTTGCCTCGCATCAACAGTAAATGTCCACTAAAGCCATTCTTACATAACCCTTATCAATAGTAGCACAAAATTAATTATTTTTGTACTGGTTTTAATGCTATGCATACAGTAGTTGAAGCAATTAACTTGCATAATTTGTTTTAACAGTGTGTTTAGTAAAATTTGCATTTTACGTCACCAGAAAGGATTATGATCGCTCTACTTATCAGCAATGAATACCTGCCAACTTTTACATTTTGCACGTAAAATTGCTGATTTGACACCATGTTTAAGTTTTTACGGGAAAGGATTGAAATTTTACGGTTTTTGAAAAATCAGGTTTCATTCTCTGAGTATTGCACCATTGTTTATATGAAGTTACCATAGATCATACGGCATAGACGCTTCATGATAATGAAAAAAAAAATACTGCTCATCGCTGCATGTCATTGACTGTTCGCGTTTGTAGGTAGTGCTGAAATCTTCATAAATGTATTTACTCTCCGTCTCCGTGTGTGAACGCCTATGAATATTTATTTGTGTTACTCTATGGTTAGCACAATATGTTTGTTCATAACGTTATTCGTACAATTTATGGCATGTGTGGAAAAATATTGGTTAAATGAGTGCTAAACAAAAATTACATATTTTCAGGTGTTGAGGAAAGAATATACAGAAGAATTTTCGTGTATGGTAAAGTCAGCCTAAGGGGAGAAGTTCAAGTTTTGTAAAATTTGCAGATGCATTTTAAACATTGCTCATGGCGGTAGGAACTATACGTTTAATCATGTGAAGTGCGGAAAACACCTGAAACGTGCAGGTTGCTTTTAGTATTTGAAAAGTAGATTTAAAAAAAAAGTTCTGATTTCGAAGTTACAAGAGCAGAATCCTACTTCACACCTTTTCTTGTAGAACACAATGTTCCAATTAGCGTGGCCAACCGCGCTAGGACTTGTTCAGGAAAATGTTTCCCATTTCACAAGTGGCAAAAAAAGTGCATGCGGGTGTACGAAGACTACTTCAGTTATCCATGAAATGGCGTACCAGGAAACAGAATATGTTACCATTATTGAACCTAGATTGTGTTGCAAGTTCCAGTCCTTTGGTGATTAATACATTTTTTTTTGTAATTGGAGATTAAAAAATATTACATGGAAGTAACTTGGTGTCTAAATACAGTGTTTTTTGTTTGCTACATATTTGGCAAAAATTTTGTATTAACAAAAGAATTTTCATAAATTTAAGGTATTCCTAGTAACTATTATTGACTGTGCTAACGTAGGAAGTACAGCTGTTCTTTTCTTGAAAATTGGTTTTGTGTCCTTGAAATCCTAGAAATGTTCTTGAATTTAAAACTCAGATGAGAGAGAGAGAGAGCGAGCGCACACCTAAAAAAATTGTGCAATATTTGGCATGCCAAGAATTATTGAAGGGTTCGTAATAACAGTTTTTTATTTCCTGTGCATAGTAGACAGCAGTGAGTACTACTGGGGAAATAATTAAGTTGTAATTTGGTCTCGTTTGGGAGATGTAACCCCCCAAAATAACCAATTTTCCACAGAGCTCCCATTTCAAGGTCAGTAATGGGCCTTTTGGGAAGGGGTAAAACAGTTTTTCTGTTTTTGAAAGATAGAAGATAAAATTTTTTTTAGTATCTTTTAAACAACAGAAATTTAAACTTGATACTTTAAATGGTTTGGAAACGCAAGCCTCTGATTATTTATGGTTCCAAAAAATATGTTATACATGTGAGAATAGTACGCTATATATTTCAAGATATGTATTTCATTTATAAAGAATAAAAAAGAGTTGAAATTAATTTTTTGCACAGTGTATCTCTTATATTGTGAAAGAAATATGACTTAAGTTCTGTGTGTGTGTTGACAAAGATTGTTGCGCCAGCTAGCAGCACAACTGTGCCCATGTGAACATCCACAGTCTGTTGCTGTCTGCTAGTTCAGTTTTCTGTAGATTTCTGACTGAGAGGAAAGTGGTGTTTAAGCATCTTTGCAGGCTTGTAAGTAGTTGGGTGAAAAGATTTTGGTCGGCACTTAACATCTAGAACTTTAGCATTGGTGAAGGGGGACATGAAGTAAGTATAGAGTGGCACCGGAATGAAGGGGCGGGGAAACTGGAGATCCCTGAGAAAACCCACCGACCAGCAGCATAGTATGGGACGATTCCTATATGCGAAAATCCGTGGGTTGACCTCGCCGGGAATGGAACTTGGATCGCCTTAGTGGGATTCGAGTGATCTGATCACTCGGCCACCGCGGCCTTGCCATAAGTGGTTGGGTATTATTATCCTGTGATAAGTTGGTACTTAGGCGGGATGTACATATCTAATGAACTGTTTTTTAAATTATAAGTAATGGAGTACTCAGTAGATGTTTTCAGAAATGTTCAAGAATGAACTGCGTAATTTTTTATGTAATCACAGATATTCTGCTGTAGCTGATTTTTCTGAGCTTAGTGCCAGTCATAAGAACTTGCTTTTTATAAGGACTGGTTGTGTTAACATTAAAATTGTCTGCACTTATCACAAGAATAAATGTTTATAAAAATTCACCTACTTGTTTGGAAATATATGCTGTGACCCATTTTCTGTACACGAGAAGTCAATTACGAAGACATTGTGGATTATAAATTTAGCTGTATGCATAAAAAATCCTAAACTGAATATTATTTGTGGTAAAACTATGTTTTGCAAATGTTTGTCTCATCTGATGACAGTGATATTTATGAGTCAGCAGGTGTGTTAGTAGTTGATTCTCTGAAAAAAGCGCGTAATGTTATTGGTGTATCTCCTAAGTTCAAAAATGGCCAATTGATGCAAAATCATCACTTATTTAAAAAAATATCAAAATTACGGAAACAGTTTCTTGTAAACTGAATAAATTGTTTAATTTTGAGATTTTGCCTGATACTGAAAACCGTAGGAAGATTCAAGGCAAATTATGTAAATATTGTGAGGAATTAGTGGAAAAACTGAAGGAGAGAATGAAAACTGCAGACACCATTCCAAAAAATGTAAATATTTTGAGTATATTTCGTTCAACTTATACATATGACAAAACCCAGAAAGAATTTGGTGTAAGTAAATACTTAGCTCATCAGACATATGATTTGGTAAAACAAGCAAGAAGTTCTTCCAAGAGTAGAAACAAGAAAGGCAATCAATGTCCTTGAAGTTGAAACAATTAAGTTCAAGAGCTTTACCAAAATGAACACTGCAGTACACCTGGGAAAATAAGATTGTAAGTCAGTTGGCGTGTCAACTTGAACTAGGAGTAGCTTACTCCATCTCCGATACATATATTTCTCCGGCCAGTGACTTGTAACTACTGTGTTTATTCTGATGCGTGTGGATAAAACTACGCCCAGTGGTGTCTCGCCTGACGTCTGTGATCCCTCTGCGCTCCGCTGCGATGTGTTCGGCCGGCTTCGGCCGCCCTCGGCCCCGCTCGTGTCCTCCTTACCCTTGCCCTCCCCTTCCTTCTCTCCCCCAGCCTTGTCGGCCATTCTCGGCGACGAGTGAGTTAATCTGGTTCCGGCCTCTCCCGCGGGCAGCTGTGACAGTCCGCGACCTCTTAGGCACGTCCACTACGCACGCACGTTTGGTAAGTTTTCAGTTTTCTTAAATTTCCGGTCTTGTCTATTTGCTTTAGTTGTCACTTCAAATTAGTTATGTGTTAGTCGTAACGGTTTCCAGGCGTGCTTTCGGGGCCGCGGGCTGGCTACAGTTGGGGACCGTTTAACAATTTATCAAGTGCTAGATGTGCTTGTTTTTTCTGCATCCACAACACTGTTGTATTGTGTTACCGAATTTGGTCTCTGTAACTCTGTATTGTAATGGAGAAGGTAAAAGGGGCATTGTCGCCGAAGCGTGATTTGTGAACTTGTACTGTTTAGGATCAACTTGTGTATATGGAGTTCTTAATTATAAATTGATCAAAATTTACCTCTGTCTCTTTTAGTGTAGTAACTGTAGTTCCTCGTCCCAGTGTCAAGCTGTGAGTTAGTTCTCAAGTGCCTGTTAGGAATAGGATCGCGCCTGGGCGCACGATTACGCCCGGCACGGAGTATCCACGGCCTGGTGTTTGCCATGGGCCGTGACTGAAGGGCTCAAACTAGAGCAAAAGTAAACATCCAGAAAGGGCTTTTTCATGTGATTTGGAAGAGCTGTGTAAGGCTATAGGCTATTGTCAGCTTGCTCCCTGCGAGTTCTTCAAGGCGTAGGAAAGTTCTGTGGAAAGCTTAAGCAATTGAAAGTCCATCATTTCATTGTCAAAAAACATTCAGAATTTCTTAATTCACGAAAGGAATTTCTTACAGATGATGAACTCATTATTTTGGGAGACTTTTCTAAAAATTTGTCCTGTGTTGTGCAAGATGAGGTCCAGTCTTTCCATTGCTCAGGTCAATCGATACTGCATCCATTTGTTGTCTACAGGAGAGCACATGTAGAGTTGCATTCAGAGCCGACCCCTGTGATGGGATAAAAGGAACTGTGAAGAGGTTTGTTTGAAAGGCTAGCTTGAAACGACCAGTTAACCAGATCATTATTTGTTTTCAACTTTCCAATCATATCGAAAGACTCCTATTTTTCTATAGTTCCGAGAATGATGTAGACAATATAAAGATATTCATATTATAGAGGAATGATTCCAGATGTCACGGCCAGTACCTCTCACGAGATCATTCTACAGCTTTACTCGTACCAGTACTTTTGTAATGAAAATTAAGTCCACATAATTTTCTGAACAAGAAGTCTTTCCAGCTCATTAGTAAATTCAATGAAACTGAGAAAGTTACATTGCAGACACAACCTAAGATGCATGATAATGTCTGTTGTGTATGATAATGACACTTTTTGTTAGCATGGTCCAAAAAAAATGGGGCATCATTTTACAATTAAAGTTTAGAAAATGAGAGCTTAATCAATTTAATAAACATAAAAATATGTGACTGGCAGAAGTTTGTATACAGCAGTGCAGTAAGCTTTTAATTGGTTCTCAATGAATTAGAAAACTAGCAGCAAGGCTTGGAATGTTCATTGGTAGTTCAAGTTCTTAAGAACGTCCTTTCATATTTTGCAACTGCTTTACTTTGTCACACGAAATATGGCATATAATTTAGGATCAAAGTGAGGCTAGTTCTCTACAGTAAAATAAATATTGTAGTTGTTTTATCTGCTCAGACACTATATAGGCCAGGCTTGCCGTTTTAACTGATTTTATCCGTTTTAACGGATATTTAAAGGTTGAAACGGACAGACGGATAATGTTAGATGTTCACGGATACTTCAAACATATGTCTTTAGCAACAATTGACACAGTAATTAGCGACACACATGAATGGATTAACGAGATTATCTAATCTTACATGTTTATTTTAAACCTAGAAATCTTTTTCCTTTATTTTTTTCGGAAAAGGCCATGCTATATACAAGAAAGTATGGGGAAATTTACGTTTTATTTTACGCCAAAATAAATAATCAAGGAAATTTTTTAAAACCGCTCATAATTTTGGGCCAGAAATTTTGGTAAAAAACATGCGGCGATTATGTTAACAAATACGGGTATTTACATTTAACGTGCGGCGCCATGGTACAAGCAAACATCATCTCATTCGAAGCCATAAATAAACTTATGCAGATATTTTCATTTTTCAACAATAAGTAGCCAGTTGAATGTGTTCTTAGTTTATAAACTCATTCTACAAATTTTTTCAAATAGGAAAGCGGGTGAAAAGTTTCACTGCTATTTTACCAAAACAGGTTAGAAAATAGTTCAGTCTGTAAAAAACATTAGGTAATGGTAGATGATTTCCTGTATAACATCTCAATTTTTTCACAATACTATAATAATTTACTATACATATTTATTTCACTATCAAAATTCTACAGCAAAAAGCTTCTAAAAATACTTCGAAAAAGTACGTAAATGTATGTTGGAAATATTACAGGATTTTACAGGATTATTTAATGCTAATTACAGGATTTTGGAAATGAACTTGGTGGCAACCCTGATATAGGCCTTTACTTGAACGTCTGTTGTAAAATACAGCTTCTTTTTTTTAACATATCATTTTAGTTCATGCATTATTTGGCATTTCACAAGTTAAAATCTCTACAAAAATATTGCAGAAATCAAAAGATACATACAGATCAGCTGAAACTAGTAAGGAAACACTAGTGGCGATGAAATGGAAGATGCTCTCAATGAGTTCAGTGTCAACTTGTCTTGTCACAGGTTTTAACATTCGTTGATGTTTATTCCCCAACATAAAATGTTTCTAACTAATCCTCGAAAAAAAAAAAAAAATTGTGTGCTTTTTTTTTTATTATATAACTTACCTGTCAACAACTGTTTCCATAACTCTCTTATTCTAAACTGTATCAAAAAACTTAGGCTGTATTAACTTACGTTTGGCATTTAATTACCATATTTTTTTGTGTATAGTCCATGCCTTTTTATATTATTATTATTATATTACTAAAATTGGACATGAAAACACAAGGTGCAGCCTATACATGCAACCTTAAAAACTTTTAGAAAACTTAAAGCTGATTTCTTGCTGGTTTTTAAGTGACAAGTAAAGGCTAATCATCAGAAAACAGCCTTTAACAAAATAAAGATTAGTTGCATACGTAGTGTGGTTTACCATATTTACATGTGTACAACATTCCCATTTTTGTTTGCAAAAAATCAGGATATTTATAGTACACAAGATAACACAAATTATGTGATAATTGAGTAAACAAAGTGAAAAATCACAGTCACTAATTACATTACACACTGCGTAAGATTTTTGCCACACTCCATGTGCATTTGAACTTCCCTGGCAGGTCCAGCAAAAGTTCCCAGAAAAATATTGCAGTGGAGTCACGAAAATTGATTTAGTTCATATACATTTTACCATATAACTAGTTCACTTACTTAAGTCTCGTCAAAATTCCTATTTAATTAACAATGCTATTATAATACACATTCCGCTTTCGCCGTTAGTTTATTTACCCCCTATCATCCATTGAAAATAATAGGTACATTGACCAAAGATTGCTTGTTTGTATAGTTTTTCAACACTTTGTGAATGTTAAACAGCAGCAAATAATCAAAATTGCTACACTCGATAGTATTCTGTTCATCTCCAAACATTTTCTCACGTGTTTTATTATAAGTCGGCTACAATTAGACAGCCTTAATACTTGTTCTCATGTATTTATAGGTGATTCAGAGTAAAGTGAGAATGCAAAAAAGTCCTGATTAATTATTATTTTCTGCCAGTCTGTATTTTTCTGCCGAATATAAACATAAATATTACCACGTGATTTTATTTACATAGGGTCGTGCAATGTTTACAACTACATTAAACTGCTCCGATAAATGTTATCCACAATATTTACTCATTAAGTGCTTGGGGGTTGAATAAAAGTTATAACCAAAAGTAATATTGGTTATAAATACCTGTGAATTAACGTCTTATAATACTGGTTTCTGTCCATTGCCTAATTGATTCAACATGCACTATTGCCATTACGAATCTCGTTAATGCGGGCATAGTTTATTTGAATTTGTAACTCAACGACTACTAAAATCATACCTGACACACATAATTCAAGAGTTCAAGTTTCATTCAGCTCTATTGCCACGCACAACGACGCACTTAACATAAACTATAAATAATGTATTTTCTCAATGTGTGAAATAAAAAGTATGTTGTTTCTTGGCTGACAAGCGTAAAACATAATTTACCAAACATCAATGTCTTCTCATCAATTGGAAATTATATTCATAGTCATTTCCAATACTTTTGAATGTGTTTATATGCACAACGGACAAACACGTGCAGTTATGCAACTTGGCGAAGCAGCGAACATCTAACTCTGATACCACCTGTAGTTGGAATTTTCAACTGTCTGAAGTGCAGAGCAAGCGATAACTTGCAAGATGATCTGAGGTCGGCGGTAGAGTAGCATTGTGCTGGCGCCAATTAAGCCTAATTATAGTGTAAGTAGAAGTTCAATAAGATCATAAATAAATATTTTTATGTATATTGAATACAGAGAGGTCGATTTCATCTGATGATCTTTCACTGAAGTTGTATTCAAATAGGAAAATACACGGAACTACATGCGATGAATCTGTACCAACCATACAAGCAGTAAAGTAACTCTTGTTAAAGGTGACTTATATGCGGCAACAGCTAGTGATTTTTTTCAAAGGTTACATCTTTAGTGCTCACTTTATCCTGAATGATCTGTAATTATTTTGTTGGTTGACTGGGATGAGAGTGTTTCAAGTAGTCGGGTTGGTAGCAACAATAACGTATTCAGCACTCGCAGGTTGGCAGTAATGAAGACATGTCAAGCATCTCTGGCTTTGGAAATTTAAGTAGGTAGGCACTGTTTTAAGGAACTCGATTATTGTATAAGAATGCATGAGTTGCTTAATTCTCAATTATTTAAAAAAATTTACTGTTCATATTGTTATTTGATGAATTGATAATTAAATAAATAGTTTTAAATACTTCATTATGTTTCTGGTTTGCAACAAACTTGCATTTTAAGGTTATGTTTGTTTATTGTCTAATATCCAAGACTGCATCCATCAATGGCCTTTTTCTGTAGGTCTCGTTCTTTATTTTGTTTGTCAACTGACAAACAAAAGTTTCAAGAATTAGCTGTGCATGGCACGAGGCAGCATCACCAATAAACCTAGTGAAGCCTGTACATGAGATTTTTTTTTTCCAGTTTCAAAGGTTCAAACAATGTACACGCATGCGGCCAATACATGCAAAAATACAGTATTTCCACATCTTAATCTCTTCATATAGTTATTGAAGGCCACTGCAACTGTATGAAACAAAAATTTGGAAAATAAGATGGGATGCAGTATAAGAAAAGTAAAATTTAAGGTACTTACATGTATACTAAGCCCCAAATTAGATGACAGATTTCTGAGAGCAAATTATTTAACAGGAGTGTTGTACAAATTACAACTTCCAATAATATTGTTACCCTTCTCAACACGTAAGTAAAATATAAACCCAAGCCTACATAAACAAAACAATTCCTCTGCTGTTAAGTTCATAGACAAGGCACAGAGGAACGATGGATACTGTATATCATATACACAGCCAATAAAACGAAGGAACTGTCGCCAACCTAAATAGCTAAATATTCATATTTTTTTTATTGTAGAAAATTATAATGTAGTTGCATGAATAATGACAGATATAGCAAATAAACTTATCTTAATAATATTTTGTTTACATTTCATAGCAAACAAATACTATAGGAATGCAAAAATATTGTTCGTTCAAGTTCTTGAAATAAGAGAATGAAGTTCTGAACTTCGTTCACATGCCAAAATAACTAGTTCCTTATGGTGATGAGATGGTTTTACAGCCCTTTAACAGTGAGGTTTAAAGAGCCGATGAGGGTGAAATGAGGTGATGGGACAACGCGTCATCCATGCCTAAGCTGGGATTCGAACCCAGGACCTCTCACACTGTAGATCAACACCTAACCGGCTACACACAGAGGTCGGCTTCATTCCTTATGTGTTCGCGAAAAGAAATTTACAAAATGAAAAGAATGCTTTTTTTGGAACTCGTTCCTTCCGAGTTCTGACTAATAGTATTACCAACACAGGTAGATTTACATATTTAAATTGGCCAAACAGTAAATTTTTTAAATGACGAAGTAAAACTTTTTTGTAAAATACAGTAGAACTTCGCTATGAGAACAACTGGGAATGGCAACAAAAACTCACTTTATACAGTAATTGTGCTAAATCCAGACCAATTTACATGTACAGTATTAAAGAGTTGTAGTTACAAGCCATGCTCTTTATAATGAGGATTTACTGTATTCCATACTTACAGTCTGGCCAATTGCAGCTAACCTCTCCTGACAGTGTCTGTTATGAACATAAACATTATAAAGTGTTTTTTTTTTCATCCTCAGTTTTTTATAACAGCAGCCCGTAAAGAATTATAGATTTCTTGTATCTCGGAAAATTATGATCCGATATTCATTTAGATGAACTACAGCAGCTCACATATTCTTATTCATTTTTCTTTACTTTTAAGTGCAGATGTTTTGGATTTATCTGTTCCATTGGAATTAAAAATTCCATTTCAGAATGGAGTATGTACTTTTTAGAAGTCGTATACAAAGGCAATTTATATGTGAAATTGTGGAATGGATTTATGTTAAGGATCAGCTCCCGTCACTGCTGGAAACAGCAGAAGGACTGAAGATTAGAGGCCTTTCGGAGTTTGGGGATGAGCAGTTGGCCCAACAGCAAGAAGTAGAGCGCACCTGCATTACGCCTTTACCAGTGAGCAATCTACAGACTGAAATGACTACTCCGAGGAGTGTGTACAAGAGACGGCGGGTCAGTGACTCCCCTTACATGGACAGGGTAAGAAAGATAACTGTGAGATCTATCACCGGCATAAATATTGTACATGGATACTTTTATTACAGCTGTAAATAATGGGTAGTGTTTACAGAACTGATGCAAGAAACATGTTACAGTATAATTTGTGCTCTGTAAAATAAATTAATGGTTAAAACTTTCATAAAATCGACCATCGTAATGCGTTATGCAGCTGTTTTAGAGTGTCACATTTATTTTGGTGTAACATTACTAGCATATTCGATAGTAATTATTTATTTTGAGATCTAATTATGAAACTACGGATGCATACTTGTTATTACGAAAATTTATACCTTAACATGATATCTGAATTATCAGCTATACTGTGTAGTATCTGCCATACAGAAAGTCTTGGACTCCTATCAATGCTTGCACAGAAGCCAATCATTTTCGTATTCTTTGCACAACGGCACGATAACTTCTATTTTTTTGCACGACAGCGCGATAACTTCTATTCATTGCACAACAGCACAGATTTCAGTACGAGTATTAAATATTGTAGCAACACTGTAAAGGATATATGGCAAATGGCAGAAAAATTAAAACAAGAGGCAAGTCTTTGGGGTCTAGTGTGCTGCAGATATGCATGAGTCTTCTAGTACGGAGGTTCTTATAAGATGTGACTGTTACACAAAAGAATGACAATCCTTTTTTCCATCCAAATTATAGAAACAGTACTTTTTTTTGTGAGGTCTGCAGCAGCGATTTCGTCACCCACATGAGGGGCATGATGACTGCAGTCACCATGTTTAGTCCAAGAAGCATAAAGCTCACAGTAACTGCAGATGATTTGTAAACCAATATCATCTTTTTACGTAAATGGGGGTGAAAATGAAACTACCAATGCTGAATTATTTACCTTTTTCTTGTGGTTCACAAGTGTTCCACTGGCAGTTTCCGATCATTCCAGTCATCTCTTTAGGGCTATGTTTCCAGACTGCATTCTTAAGAAGAAAATTTAGTTTTGAAAGTAATGAAACTTCTGTTCTAATTCTATATACACTAGAGTTCCTGTATTACACTTTCTAAGGGACAAATGAAAAATGGTATAAATGGAGAGAAACAACAAAAACTGTAACAATACATATATTCATTTAAATAATTTTAAAAGTTTATAATTGCAACACAGATGTAATACGTGATCTCAAAGAGTCTTTATAAGTACAATATAATCAATTTTCTAACAAAAAATTGTGTTTATCATCAAAAACTACTGGCCATAGATTATGAAAATACATGATTTATACTACTAACATTAATTAAATTGGCCTTTTGTTTTTAAAACTTTTTGTACACTTACGTAGGTACAGTCTTCTTTTTCTCTCTATTGAGATTTTATCCTTCCACGATATGAACATTTAATTTGTATGTGGAGGGCAATATGTTGTTAGCTTCATAAAAAAATAAGTAAAAATCAGGGAAAGTATTAGCTGAAGCGTAAGTGGCATTAATACAATACATTTTTGTATAGGGAAAGTAATGGGAACCAGAAAAAATTGTGTATTTAAGATAATTGAAAGGAATGTAAAATTGGGGTTGTACTGTATCTATGTTGACTTTACCTATGTATGTATAAGCTGCACATTTTTAAAAGATTTGAACTTAAAAGTGAGGTGCAGCCTATTTACGAGTTATTGAAAGGAAATAAGAAAAATAACAATACTGTATGTACATAGCTTATTATTCATGTATATTAACAAATCAGCTTTGCTAAGACAGGGTGGCCACGGGCAGGGAAAACCGGGAATTGTCAGGGATTTCAAATGTGGTCAGGGAAAACCTGGAAAAGTCAGGGATTTTTCGTAGAGGTCAGGGAAAAGTTTAGCATCTACTGTGTATTAAATTTTGTGTGTTATAGCTAGAGACAAGTGTTTTTTACGATGCACAAAATCGCGAAATTTGAGCGAAAGTTTC
>PNEQ01036514.1:0-82131 GCA_003012365.1 Medauroidea extradentata | reverse complement strand
GAATTTCAGGTGGCAGGGATTTATTAAGGTGCTGCACCCGTTGAGGCATTGAATAAAAGATAGAACTTCAATAAATGATTGTATTCCGTGGCTCACACTATACAACACTGAACAGGGTTTCTCGTATCTGGAGAAGTCACACAAGTCTTTAACACGAAAAATCACAGGTCTCTTATAACTCGTAAAATACACAGGTCTCTTATAACTGATCACTTTCAATAACTCAAAGTCTCGTTTAAGATTGATGCTACCCACGTGGATGCTGCGCGATACTGAGCGACACGGGATCTCGGCCTTGTGGACCGGTGGAACTTTCCATAGATGAACTGGCGCAACTTCCGCTATGTGCCTCGTGGCTGAAGTAGCGGTAACAGAATGTAGGGTGTGTTCCCTTTTACGCGCGCGGCGCGGAAACTGAGTAACAGTACCTCCTCCTTCCAGTCTCTCAGCGGGTGAGGTAGGTAAGGGTATGGTACAGGAAGGTGGAGGTCTCCCTTCGCAAGAAGTCGCTCCGGGGTTGGTAGAGGTCTCCCTTCGCTAGAAGTCGCTCTGGGGTTGGTAGAGGTCTCCCTTCGCAAGAAGTCGCTCCGGGGTTGGTAGAAGTCTCCCTTCGCAAGAAGTCGCTCCGGGGTTGGTGAGGGTCTCCCTTCGCAAGAAGTCGCCTCGGAAGCAATCGGTAGGACTCCCTTCGCAAGAAGTCGACTACCAGGGAGGGTTGAAGGTCTCCATTTGCAAGAAGTCCTTCGGGGAGGGGTTTGAGAGACGGGAACTCAGAGGAGCTGCCAACGAACTCTGAAGAAACTGGGCGAGAGGCCCGAAGTTAGGGGGTCTGGGAGGGAATAAGTCCCGTTAGGTGGGTGGTAAGATGGCGGCGCATGCGTGGCCGTCGGCTGTAGAGCAGGCGTGCCACCTCAACACCCACATATTTCTCACAAATAAAATCTCTACTTCCACAAAATTAATACTTTACCGTCAGGTCCCACTCAAAAATAACGATGCCGTAAAAATAGTAAGAATACACAAGGATTAAATACATACAATTTCACTAGACTCAATTTGTATTTCAATTTTTACGTTATTTACGTTTTTCTCAAGTTGCATGAAAGCATGGCCATCTTAAAGTTCGTTCGTTTGTTTACATACAGCGTGAAAATATTTATACAACAAAAACACGTGGTTTCCATTCTGGATTACTTTACAAAACAAGGTAACCTGTATAGACTAATATTTACATATAATAGGCATCGGAAAAATTACATACACACAATCGCGTTGTGTGGACCTGAGGGCGGCGTGCCTGCTTAGGCCTAACCTCAAAAAGGGACAAGCTCGGGGGGCGAGCGCAAAAGAATGTAATAGAATCGGCGGGGTGTCACCATAATTAACATATTTTAAGGGATTCAATGCCAGAGTCAACATGTAACCTGTTTTTGCCATGTATAATTCAATTTGTGCTGTTTTTCTACGTTTAACATAATAATTCATTTAAAATACCATTGCTGGAATGGTAAAGAATAGTCATGTGTGTGGTGCCGGAAGTGAAAGGCCCAGCGATAGGCCATGAGCCATCAGCGGCCATGTTCCTCTGCGCAGTTTGTCGCAGGCTTCTGGCGGGGTAAGACGCTGTCCATGTATGCTCCATCGTTGTTTCACTGAAGTAGGTTACCATAGTTATTTAATACACTGGATCATCATTTTTTGTACACGTTTTCGCCAAGTGTTTCTCCGGCAAGTGCCATTCCGCTTCATTTAATTATTATTACCGTAAATGGTACTTTAATTTAAAACCGTGTGTGCGCTTCGTTCATGCTACATGGCTAGGAACTTTTTGATCGGCAGTCATCCGCACGTCGATGAAGATTATTCAGTGTTTTTAATTGTCAATCGTGTCAGGGCATGTTTGTATTATGTATTTAGTAACGTAATTATGTATTATTTTCATGCATCAGTAAATATTTTACGGTCGGTTTTGTGAAACCACGTGCTCATCACCAACGACGCCATTATCATCATTGTAGAGTGAACAAAGGGATATTGTGCATTCATTCATACATCTGCATCATTTTGCATACGGTTCATGTAAGTTTCATCTCATTTCTTGCGTGCAGCCACATTCATCAGCGAGTACCACTATTGTCATTGTGCTAACCATCACCATACCATTGCGTACCTCGGGGATAGGTTCAACCATACGATTTCATAGTTGGGAACAGCAGCATACATCCATCATCCACGCCCGTTTCCCAAGCAAAACCGTGGTCCACCACAGCGGCCATCGATTCTCTGCTCTATAGGGAGCTGCATTTTCAAATGCCGTGGGAGCACCCCGCACAACCCTGCATTCAACTCATACAGCATATGTAGGTGTGCGCACAGTTTCCTTCCACCGCCACATTGGACTGCCGTAGCATAAAATTCATTCAGGCACGCTGTATTCAGTACATAATAAATCATGGTGCAAAGGGATAATATTGTTTTCATGCTATTCGCCCCTATCATATAATTGTGTTCATGTCAGATAAGAATAACTAAACCATTACCACACCTGTAATGAGACGATCACTAGGCACGCAACCAAAACACCTATCCCCTGGGATAATAGAGTCTCGAAGTGTGATACTGGGAAGTATCGCTGGCGCCCACCCTCATAACCATTAATTCAGTCTATAAATCAGTCCCATCTTCTACCAACGGTGTCAGTGATAACTGTTCACCTCCTAGTTATATACTTCCAACCCTACCAACTGGAATAGGTGAGGTTACAGCAACTGCTAAATTCGGGAAATCTTATCTTCTCCAATACCACAATTATTTTAATGTTTTTACAGACTACATAAATTGTGGATACTACTGATTTTACATTTTAAAAAATGAAGTGCTGCAAATAACCTTTATGCAGTAAGCTTAATCTGTGCTGAACGTGAAGTGCTGCAAATAACAGTTACGCAATAACTTTACTCTGTGTTAATGTTTAAATGAAATTACACAATACATAGAAGCACCCATCTAGGAGAAATTGCAATAACCCATATCAAGGCTAGACCAACTACGTCAACAGCAATGTAGAAAATAACTAGCTTGCCTCATTATTAATATTTAAAAGTTGTATATTTAAAGCGTTTATTTAACACTTGCTGTCCCAGCAGGCATTGCAATGCCTATTAAATTATTTGGGACACAGTTATCCCCCCCCCCCCAAAATTAAAAATAAAATTTAGAAGGAATCTTTGCAGACATACACGCAACTCACAAAGTTTTTTTTCCATATACATTTTTGGATGCCTGTTTTGCCCCCACCTCCTTTTTTTTCTTACATTTTTTTTGCAAAAACATTTGTGGGTGCACACTTATTTCACCAAAGGTTTTTATTCCCACTAAATTTTTTGGATGTTCCATCCCACTTCCCACTCCTCCAAGAATTTTTTTTTTGGCAGAAACAATTGTGGGTCCATGTACAACTCACTAAAGTTTTTTTTTTTTACAAAAACTCTTTCAGAGCGCCATTCTCCATCCATCCGTCCCCACCCCCTTTCTCACAACTCATTTTTTTGCCGGAACCTTCACAGGCAGATGCATAACTCAAAGTTTCATCAAAATAGGATGAATGGTACAGGAGTGCATATATATCCGACAGACAGAAATTCATTTTTAAATAAATAAATTGTTTTGTAGTTGTAATGCAATGTGTACTTGAAATAAAAGCACTGAAGCTAATTTTAACTTTGTGACATCAATAAAATTTAATCGTTAAATAATTTGGCAAGTTTCACATCTGTTTTAAAATATATATACACCCATACACACTATTTTTGCTGTAGTTCGGGGTCCTTCACAAAACAAATATTTTAAGGCTCCTTTCAAGTGTTCCTTATTCAGTTTTCAGGGCTGCCAGCCACCAGATAGGTAGAAATTAGGGTGTTTTAGGGACCTCAGGCATAAAATTAGGGTACTTGTAGGGACTACTGAATTGAAATTAGAGAGTTTCTAAAACAAATAGTTCACAAAAAAAAGTGACAAGAAAATTTTCTAGACATAAATACTGCTAATTACTTTTAAGAATGATCACCCTTCTCCCCAGTATGCTAGAATACTGTGTAAATTAGTAAAAATATGTTTCCATAGTTTAATATGGTGTGGTTAATTTAAATTTCTGACATTGAAAATAAATAATGTGCGTTACTGAAAACTAAGGACATTAAAATAATAGTTTATAAAATATTTTTGCTCACACCATTCCCTTTTTCACCAATATATTTTCATCGATAGATTTTTTAAATTTATTTAAATTTTATCTATCTTATAACAATAGCTCACAAATAAATGTGAAATGGAGATGAATTACACTTAAACAATAAAATATTGGCATTAAAAAAGAAAAAAAACATTTGAAGCTTTATCTAATATTGCCCATTACACAATCTTCACTTAAATTCTCAGAAATAAATAGATGTGAAACAAAGGTGAATTACAGTTTACAATACAATATTTGGATTGAAAAAAAAAACCTTTGAATCAGAACCTAATACTGCACATTTTCCAGCCTTTCTTTAAAATAACCCAAATTCAGTTCTCTGCCAACTTTCAATAAGTTATTTAAGTTAGAATGAATTATTTTTTTTACAAACAAAGTGATTGGAAAATTAAAAGTTCTTGGTTAAAATTGACATTTTTCCTCCTTGTTCTACTTATGAAGAAAGTCTAAAACACTTAGTTTTCTTCTGAAAACTGTTTTGTAAATCATCAGCTTTTCTTTTGTGTGCAGATGCTGCCTTCTCCACCTTTGCAACGCCTTCCAGCTTCTTCTCTCGTCTTGAAATATCTCCTTTTTCCAAAGCCTTCCTCAATCGTTAATTAGCTTCTTGTAGCAATGTTGCAGCGTTTTCCTTTTCATAGTTTCTTCTTTTCTCAGAGTTTCAAGAATTTTTTCTCCTTTCAGTATACATTTTTCTTTCTTTCTACAGTAGCCATGTGTTCCTTCTATTTGACTTCTCTTTCTTTTTCTTCCTTGATTTTTTGGGCTTCCAGTTTTTTCTTCTGTTTTTCACTCTCAATGTACTGGCGGTACTTACGGGCGTTGGACCCGTAAAATTTCATTTTTTTATATTTGTGCCAAACACAGTTCAACTTTTGCACATCAGATAACACGTCATTTCCCCAAATAAAAAAAAAATTAGGCCCCATAGTTTTTGCAAAATCACTCATCAAAGTCACGAAATGGCCGTTATGGTGCAGCCAAAATCAAAAAAAGTAATTAACTAATGCTAATGAATTCAAAATTACGGGAACTGAAAGTCAGTGTATCAATGCATTTCATGACATGTTTGACAAAAGTTAGTTTTGAATATTTCAGTAGTAGTAGTAGAAAGTCAAAGTTATGCAAAAATTTACTCATTTTCATCAATTTTGAAAAAATACAAAAATATATCGCTTTGTGTTTACAAAAGTGTCTCGAAGTAGTTCACATCATTGAGTATCGATATGAATTATCTTGTTTCTGCAAGTTAATTATTTTTTATTATTTTGGCTACACCGCAACTGCCATTTTGTGACTTTGATAGGTGATTTTGCTAAAACTATGGGCCCTACTTTTTTTTTATTCGGGGAAATGACATGATATCTGATGTGTAAAAGTTGAACAATGTTTGGCACAAATATAAAATTTTGAATTTTTACGGGTCCAACTTCCTTAATATATGCACAATGTACCAAATCCATGAGGTCTTTTGTGATGGGCACGAGATGAGGTTTGTTTCCATATAGCTTCAAAACTGACTTCACTGTAAGTATAGCATTCAATGTTCGTTCAGACAGAGAAGCTCTGTCATCTGTGAGAATTCTTACAGAACAAGAAAAGCTCTTTTCTATGTCAGAATTCCCATGTGAAACTGACAGTGCAGTTTTAACTGCGCCAGCAGTGAGATATTTGGTATTGCATCAAGAGTCCTTCAGTGTCATGAAATGATCCCAGAAACTTTCTATCCCCATTTTCCCAATGTCCTCAGGCACATCTATTTCAATTTGAAGGAGGTGCCACTATCATGTAAATGGCTTGTATTGATATTTAAAGGCAAATGTTTGCTTAATTCGACAACATCAATACCATCTGACAAAGGTTTTACCCATTAATATACCTAATCACTGTTCATTAACCAGGAAACTTTCTTGTTGACATTTGGTCCGTCACTACCAAGCATGATGACATTTTTTCTGGACACGCAAGCATTCTCCATTGCTTCATTTAACTTGGAAAAAATGTCATTTCCTGTGGCATTACCAATATAAAAAGTTTGCAAGTGTCTGCTAACTAGTTTGTTCTCACCTTTCGAACAGAACTTTGCAATTGTCTGAAGTTCTTTTCAATGTCCTGCATTCAATTCACCGTTTTATTAATGGCCTCCTCCTCCCCTTCAGCCATCCTTATCTCACCATGTGTTTTATCATACACGATTGCTTTAAAAAAATTCAATGAAAAAGGGACTTTTAGAGACTTGAATAAAAATTAGAGACCTTTTAGGGACTTAACTGAAAATAGGGACTTTTAGGGAATTCTAGGGACCGCTGGCAGCACTGAGTTTTTAAACATGTGTTTCCTCCCCTTTTCTCACGAACCAATTTATAGCATTATATGTTAATCGTGATTTATGTTGTAAGATAATAAACTATTTAATAGATAAATTCATTTATATTTTAACTTAGTATTACTGGTATTATAGTATTTATTTATTTTTTAAACCATTCCTCAATTTTGTGTCCTAGTATACCGCACACAATCTGGATGCAACAAAGCATATTTTAAACATTTAAAAGTTACTTTTTTTTAAGTTGAATATTGTAGCATTGTAATAAAGCTTTAAATGAGTAAGACATAAAATTTATTGCCACACCTATTTAAATTGTTATTTTTTTCATTAAGAGTGGGCATCCGAGACACTTTTAACAGCCTGACAAATTTACCTTTTCCTTTCTTCCCCCCTCCCCTATCCCTTCTTGTTGTCAGCCATTTAAGAAGTGGTTCCACCAGTCTCTGAGATAAATTTCAAGACATTAAAGGCAATAGGCTGGTGACTTAACTGTTGACCCATCAATAATTCCAGAACAATCTACTTTCCTAATAGTTCTGAGATATTGACAAAAGATTTTTTTGGCATTTCTAGCTAAACGCCTGATGGTATGGTTTTGTTCAGTAAAAACTTGTTAAGTCTCTTTAAATTACAGCCGTTACCAGTTGCATTTATTGTTATAGTATATTTATGAGCATTATAAAGAGTGTGTCTATAATTATAGAACAACCTTTACTACAGAATAAATTTCTCTTATTTGAGAATAAAAATTACATTTTTAAGTGCAAACAGCTGTGATGTTATCACATAAGCATACTTTGTGGCCTAATATGTTCCCTATTATTTTAATATTTTTCTTGAAAGAAGTGTGTATCAAAGAAAAGTCAGTATCGTACAGAATTAAAAACTTGTACATGGGGTCTCCTTATAACTGAATTAGCTAGTGTGGCAAGACTTATATACCTTTGTAAGTTAATTATGTAAACAAAGGAATGGAAGATGAGTTGATCAGGTTGGTGACAATCTAATTTAATGTTCAGTAAGCAAGATATTACTAACAAAAAAGTATAATGAGAGTAATCATTAAATTAATACTGTATGTTGCCTGTTTTGAAAACTTCACAACCAGCAATGTGAAAAGGTACCTAATTATATTCACAAAAGAAAAGTATTTTATGAAAACTTCACTCACCTTGGTCAACCACAAAATTTCACAAGACTTTCTTTGCTGTTCTATCCAAATATACTTTTCTATCAGATAAATCTCTTTAAGTCTACTGAAGCACAAGGGTATCTATACAGTTAGTCAGTATTTCGTTGCTCCATTCTACGAAGAAGTTTAATCATTAACTAATCTCCAGGATTAAGTACACAAATGCTTTCTTTGTAACAATTACTCTGAATAACTATCTCCTGACGTATTTGTTTTAAAACTATGTAATCAAATTAATTTAAAAATTAACTTATATTTTAGATATGCTAGTGTATCATACTAGCTCTGAACTTGATAAAGAACTAGTGGCAGTAATAGTTGAACTTTGAAAGGTAAGATACAACAGATTAGTTAAAAGTATTACATTTGGCTTATAAGGTGTATTACATTTCATGAAAATTTTTAGCATGAGTAGTCAGTAGTGTTAACTTAACATAACGATTATTTTGCATGAATAACTGTAGTTAATTTTCATTTTTGCTGTGACTGCATGTAAATTGTAGCCTTTGACATCACCAATCATACTAATTACTGGTGCATTACAGTCATTAATTTAATTTATAATATAGTAATTATAGTAGGATTCAAAATAACTAGAATTTATGTAACACTGAACAGCATAAATGTCTGTTTCTACAAACCAATTTTATCTTTCATGCAAAAATTATCATAGTTAATACATATCACACTTAAGAAAAAACAGATAATAACCTCTAAGTAACTTAATTTACAAAAAAAAAAAAGTTGATTTCATGTGACATTTATAGTCTATGAAGTATATCTGTAAATTTTCCAGAAAGTTATGCTTATGATAGACCTAAACCATTTGCTGGGTAAAATTATAATACCAGAACTCAAGTTTATAGCAAATAAAAAAAAAAACCGTTATGATCATATGCTGAGATTTTAGGTGGTAAAAATCAAGAGAAAAGAATTTTTCTTCTATGAAATATGTATAAACAACATTAATTTCGCTTGCTATACCAGCACATTGAAACAATTTGTTTATTCCAGTGGCTGTAACTCTTTGTATCATAACTTACTTAAAAAATTGAACAGAATGCCAATGAATGAGACATTTTCAGTCACTGGAAAAACTCATCCATATGAACAGAAACCTGGAAAATGAATAAAGGAAATTAAAGTCTGATTAGTTTTTATTTCAAATAAGTATAATAATTCAGTAAAAGACCTAAATTGCTTGGAAAGGGTTTTTCACCTTGCAAATACATATGCAATCTAGTCACTGCCTCATAAAGGTCCATTTCATTAACATTATAAACTTGGTAGTTGGCTAGTATGTAGCCTCCGGTGATGATTTCTTCCAGTATGCCCAAGTGGTTTGGAGCTGCTTTGGTACTACACTAGTCCCTTTCTTTCTGTTTGATGCAATGCAAATAAAATTGCACTGTACCATGAACTTTTTGAAGTCATTCCTTACTGACAGTGAGATCCTAGTTAGGTAGTCTCTCTCCAGATATTTCCTTTTACATTTTTTAATATTGTGTTATATTATCGCAGTATAATGCTAGTTTTGTCTTTTCCATCATAATTTTTCATGGCAAAATTCATTCACTAAGCCCTCTATATAGATCATGCATTGACTTTTGCTGTAGCACTTGATAGTAAATACCATAGATGTTTCTCTTACAAGTTGTCTTGACTGTAATATTTTATATTTCCCTACTTCAGCTGATAACATGGTAGCATCTCTCTTCAGACTCATGTCAGAAATGAAATATTGTGTTCCTGTATTTCACATCTCACTCTTTACAAATAAAACCCCATTATGCCATTATTAGTCAGCTTGAATTTTGTGCTGCTACTATAAATGGATGTACATTTATTTACACAGAAAAACCACTCTTACCAACACATTGCCATAGACTTTGACTGTGTAATGCCACTTTAACATGATTTGCAGGATAAACATATAATAAATGACTGTTTAATGTAATTATACAGTTAAGATAATGTAAATGGTTGTTCTAGTTTCACGAATACCATGGCGTTACTGCATATCCTTGTTAAAAATACAAAAGGAAAGATGGATTTTAAACATTTACATACGTTGAAGTAATATGAACAGATACAAAATGAGAATAAGGAACAAACAAATTAATTTTTGTTGCTTGTACATTAGGAATGTGGTCGTAAATCAAAATGTTGGCACTTGTTCCTCTTCAGTACCTAAATTTTAAAAAATTTTTTAACTTTTGTGCGACATGACAAAGTTTATAATGCTCATGTGCATGTGTGCTTTTAGTTGGGTTATAGCATAAAAATACTGCAGATGTAAAAAAAACACCCATGATTGTGTGTGTGCACATGCAAGAGCATGTGTGTGGTGCACATGTAATGCATATATCTCTGTCTGTGTATGCATGCATGCATGCATGCATGCATACCATAAACGGGGGTTACTCAGTGACAGATGGGAGTGGCTTTGTGCCACTTAAAATGTTTATTTTGTGAAAGTCTAGTAAAAAAATTTCTAAATTTTCAATGGATACTTTTAACAAATGGTTTATATTAATATAACTGCTTAGTTCTTAAACAAATAACTGAAAAAATAAAACCTTTTGAATGTCACAAAGTCAACCCTGCAGTCACAAAGTAACCCCCATTTATGGTATGTGTCCTGTGTGTGTATACATGCATATGTGCATGTGCATACACATGTGTGCATGTGTGTAGTACTGTGTTCGATATGTGTGAGCAATTTTTATCCAAACACATGTAAGTCAAGCTAATTTGTTTACTATTCAGTAAAACATTTTGAGTCACCCTATCACCACTACTACACTTAAAAACATAGGTGTCGACAATTTTTTCAACACGTATAATTCATGACTATAGTTCTTGAGAGGTGAGAGATCCTACAACAGTTGAAGTGCAATGAACAGTGGATTATGTTTTCATTTTTCTTTACAGTATTTTTCCTTAAGAATTTTGAAATTGTAATACTAATGTATGTATATTTTGAAACTGACTTTATCAACACGATTTTAACATGAGGTTAACAAGGTGCAATTGTCTTGCAGACACGATGAGCCTGGATGATGGTAGCGTTGGTGAAGTGTCTATCCAGGTCGACCTGTTCACACATCCAGGAACGGGAGAGCACAAAGTCACTGTGAAAGGTATGTTTGCTTCTTTAATGAACACTAGTGGGCACTGTAAGACAGTAAAATGCTACCTCAATTGCAATTATAAAAATTATTGTTTTCAGTTTCAATGAACATTATGTTTTTATTTTTACTTACTATTACAGAAATTATGATACAGTATTGAATAAATTTTAATTGTTTCACTCTGCAATTCCTTTTTCCATTCATAAGCTATTATTGTTTTGTTCCCCTGCTTAATTTATTCGCTACTGTAGTTAATTCTTCTAGTTGTTTATTTTATCACCATTTGTTTACCCATATACTCACTCATTCATACATAAATTCTTCCATCTGTCCCTTTGTTTCTCTTTACCTTCCTTTCTCCTCCTCCTTCCATTTTATTCCATTTCATTTTAATGCATTTGAATTCATTCCTCAATCTGGTTAGTTCATTCTGGCTCATTCAGTTATGTTCATTCTCACACATTCATATGTATTTAATGAATTCTTTAAAATAATCAATGTAAAGCATTGTAAAACAACAAATTAACATTGCAAATAAAGTCAACACGAGCCAACAAAATTAATGTGAGATTAGTGTTCTCTTACGTGTTATCCTAGTATGTACTGTCTTTGAAGCTTTTGTTTCTGTGTATACTGTTTTAGCTTTGCAGGGATTTAGAAACATAATGTATTTATTAACATGGAAGAACAAACAGGAAATCAGGATGGTTATTAAACCAGACCACCACTCGTACAATGTTTTTGTCTTTAAATATATGATGTTGGTTTGGGTAGACACTTCACTTTGAAACCACAATAAGAATGGCTGAATCAGGAATTGAGTGTGCTTCCTCCCAAATACTAGAGTAACATTTCAACTAATACATCACCTCATTTGGTTAGAAGATACCAGATCATCTTTTTAATTTTTCCATTAAATTAAAATGAGCAATAGCAGTTAATATTTATTTAAATATTCCCAACATCATGACTGTGTTTGTTCTAATTGTTTCTGTAGCATTACTGTAATGTAATGAGAGTAGGTAGTTTTAATTAAACTGACACCATGCCCTTGCCTGTCAGTCCATGAAACTGAAATTTCATTTATTTTACATCTTACCATTTAAGTTCCCATCACCCAATATTCAATGCTGTTGTGTTCTAAAACAAGAACAGCTAAAAATATAAGATTCTAAAAGAAATCGGTGCTCCGAATGAAGTGAAGAGATTCTGGTTAGCACTTTACCGTGAAGGATTTCAGCACAGAGTATAGGAGTGATAATAGGTGAGTATGGAGTAGTGTCAGAATGAACACACTGGGGAAACTTGGAGATCCCTGAGAAAAAAAGCTTACCAACATTGTTTAGTCAGTTCTCTGATACAAGAAAAATAGCATCCAATGTGAGATATACATTTGGTTAAAAAATTGTTTGGCAGAAAATTCTTGAACAGACTTCTTGGATGTGTACTGCCACATTTCTATTTGGTTCAAAAATCCACATAAATGTTTGTAGTATTATGTACTTTACCACTGCAAGTGTGCTCCAGAAAAATTTGTGAACTACAAAGCAATGTCTGTCTCTATCTTCCCTTTGTCATTTACAACTGTTGGATGAGGATGAGAGAGAGCTCCAAGCTGTGGGCGACTGTATTGCTCCACAGTAAGTTCAACCTTTTGGAAATGCAACTGTTGTAAAGATGGCACTCGAAATATTACTATCAGTACTGTATAACTATTCAAAATAATACAGCAAAAGGTAATCTGTTTATTTTAAATAATTGCAAGGTACTGAAGGTATAACTTGCAGTGGCATTTGTCAATGTGAATTTATAAAAGTTTGAACTTACTGCTTGGCAGCAACAGTATAGTGATGGCCATAGTTTGTGCCACATAGTTTGTTCCTGTGTTCTTATGTTCATGATTGATGGATGTATTCATGCACATACAAATGATAAACTGAAGGTGTGGAATTAAAATACTAGTGGTAACATTAGGACCACAGTAATAGCAATAACCAGTAATTCAAGCAATCAAATTTATATAGCAATTCCAAGTCTAAGGAATAGGATTAATTTTTGTGATAAGGAAAAGGCATCCAAGCAGAAACTCGCCTAACTAAGGCAGGTTAGTCGGAACAAACAATAAGACAAAAAATAAGCTGATGTTAATGGTAAAAGACTGTGCATAACTGAAAAGATAAGGACAAATAATTATAAAAAGCCCTGTATAGATGACTTTTGTTTGGTGTGCATAATTCAATGCAGTTAAATGGTTCTGCCCCCGAAGACCGAAAGCAGGACAGCAAAACTTTGACTATGACATTTGTTACATCGCCACTATGACAAGCTTCTGAACCAGTCTTTCCATCAGAGACTTGCCTGTATGTGACTTTGATCTGCGACCCTACATTTTTATTGGATGTAAATATGCAGCATAATCCTATGCAAGCAACTAGTTATGTTTCCATCCAGTTATTTCATTTCAAAATAAAGCAGTCTGGAAAAGCCATTACTGACAAATTTAAGTGTGTTAAGGGGATTGGTACGTGGAAAACATGAAACTGTTAAATTGCACGTGGTGCCTTTTAGAGTAGCCACTGTGGTTACCTGCTTGACATTAGATGTCCTGACAACAAAACTGGCAGCTGCAACTGCAACTGCATTTATGACATGTTTGTGAAGACTTTAAAAGCTCACACACACTTTCAGAATGCCAGATTGTGAGCATGTTTTTTATGCAGTATCGTAATAAATGAGGAAGAGAATGAAAATAAATGCTTAAGACTTTGAAGTATTTATATTACTAATTTTACCAATCAGTAGTTGCCTAAGAGTGAAACTATGTTTTATCTCCAAGCTAAAAATTTCAGTACATAACATTGTTTCACTCTAGGCAACTATTGATTGGTCAAATCAGTAATATAAGTACCTCAAGTCATTAAGTAAAGATTTTATTTTCATTCCCTTCCTCACTTACAATTATGTTATCATATAAAACACATGTTCAAAACCTGGCATTCTTAAAGTGTGTACAAACTTTAAAATTCCACACAAACGCCTCATGAATGCAGCTTGAGCTACCAATTTTGGTGACAGGGCACATAACTTGTATTTTTTTTATTAATTTGGTGAGTGATGGTTATTACACTTCAGTAATGACGGTTACTTTACTATCTCAGTCACTTGAATAATCAGATGGAATAATTTTCATAAATAAGATTTTCTGCACTCTATTCAGCACTTCAAAATACCACCCCTCCAAAACAAAATTCCTGAATTTGCTTATGCTTAGTAATTTCATATAATTGACAGAAGTTACTGAAAAGGTCTTGTTTGGTTTCTGGGGCACTTCTGTTCGTAAACATATCATACTTCACACTTTGTAGTTGTGTAATACAGTATTTGGGTGCAAATGTGAATTCTAGCTCTTAATTTTTATCTGAGTTCCATCTATCTGTGTGCCAATTTTTACATGGGTTTTGTTTCAACAAACACACTTACAAAGATCGTGGGATAATAACAGTTTTTCATGAAGGCTCAAAGCACATACATAGTGTCATTCTCTGCTAACAATCAAATTAGGCTACTTTGTAATTTTTGGTTTAAAGTAAAAAGTAAAATTTACTTTTGTAACAGCCAAAATAAGAAATAATATAATTAAACCCTATCTTTCATTCATTTTGCTATTTTTTTTTATAATTTTTAATACTTATTGTTTTTAAAATGTTTAATATGGTAATTTGATATAATACATTTTAGTCAGTACTTTTATTTCTGTACCAAATATATTTCCCAACCAGCAACACTATTACAAACCAATTCAAAGAATGTTACACTATAGTTGTGCAGTATTTATCACTCAAAGAGATTATAATTGATTTTTAGTAAATTATACACAATGTTGATGTAAGGGGCTGTACTTACCCTTGCTTGCTCTTTCAGTTGTAGCAGCGAATGACCTCAAATGGAACACCGTCTCTGGTATTTTCCGTCCTTTTGTGGAGGTGAATTTGATTGGGCCTCATCTTGCTGACAAGAAAAGAAAACAGGCTACTAAATCAAAGTCCAACAATTGGTCACCAAAATACAATGAAACTTTTCACTTGTAAGTAACACAGTCTCTAATACGGTACTTTTCTCATTATTTTTCACTGAACATATAATTTCTTCAGATTTTTAAATAACTACTTAATAGTGCTACTTTATTATTTTAATATATATTAATATGTTAATCTTCTAAACTACGGTCTGTGTCAATATTACACAACCATGCAAGACTGTAACTTCACAATGTTTTATAATCTTTGTTACAAACTTGTGGTGCCACTGCTGATCATATTATAAAACACTGACACTTTCACAAAGCAAGTTTTATACTACCAATAGATTAAAATGAGTGCATGATGAAGCTGAATATGAAATGAACAATACTGTCTACAAGACTGCAATATTCTTTTCCAGTTTTAATGAATAGGTACTACTCCACAAAATTAGAAAAAAGAGAGTGAGAAAGAATGTTGATTTTGAAACTAACCCAATAATTTAGTTTTAACTAAACATTGCTTTGTACCATAAAAACAAGAAAGAAATGAATTTGCTATCAATAACTATAAACACAATAGTGTTGCACTAAAAAAATTCTGGAAAAATCAAATGCAATAATATAATTTTCATATTTTTTCTCAATCTCTGTTATATATTCAGTGCAGTAAACAAAGAACCATAATTTCTTTATTTTTTGTTCCAGCATCATCGGCAATGAGGAACAGTTGGACTTCTTTGAGCTGCACATCTGTGTGAAAGACTACTGCTTTGCAAGGGACGATCGTCTTGTGGGTGTAGCTGTGCTACAGCTCAAAGACATAGTGGAGCAAGGTTCGTGTGCGTGCTGGCTGTCGCTCGGCAAACGCATCAACATGGACGAAACAGGATGGACCATCCTCCGGATCCTGTCACAGCGCACGAACGACGAGGTGGCAAAAGAGTTTGTCAAGCTCAAGTCCGATATTCGCACAGAGAACCCCTTACCGAATCCCACTTGAGAGAGCTTGCGAGAGGGGTAACTGTCTCATCGTTCCGCCTTCCTGCCGCGTCGCGTTAGCTCAGCTCGGCGTTCATCGGTTGTCTGAAACTCTCGCCACAGTTGGTTCACAAAGTGTCTACAAGCCTTAAATGCATGTCCAAGAGCAGAGTATTCATGACGACTCATACTCTTGGAAGTCAAATGAAAAAAAAAAACAATGTTTCGTAACAGTGTGGAGTTCCGCAACATCATCGCGCTGACGGAATTTTACGTTGGAAAATTGAACACGTCTGCTAGCGTATGAGCAGTGTGTTTCATCGCCAGAGAATGCAGGAACTCTGGCCAGCACTCCCTACGACCTGAAAAGTCCATACCAGTGCAATATATGCACATTAGGTAATGTAACTTTTCTGAGGTACACACGCTGCGCCCAGCACTACCACATGCAGTTTCTGCACTGACTGCCTCGTCAATGGTTACGCACAAGTTTAAAGAATGCCAAGGGTCAAATTGGACGATAATTTGAAACAACACACAAAACGAACATTGAAGAATGCAAAAGTCAGCAGTGTTGTAGTGTTGTGCAACCGAAAATAAATTTATCTCTTTGTTATCGCACAGAAAAATTAACAATAACACACAATGTTTTTGTACGGAAATAAAAAAACTAGTTGAGTTCATGTTATGACATGCTCTTGTTTACTGCGTTCTAGTAAATGAGATAAAAAATATTAAATTAACCGTAAAAATGTTGCATCTAAAAAACTTTTCTCATTTGTACTTTTGTTTGTTCTTGGATGTAATGTTGTGTTGAAACATATTATTTTTAAGCAACCACTGAGTGCACTGGACCAACTTACGCTGTTGAAAATTCAACATAGGGAAATTATGAGCATCACCATGAAGCATAAAGTAACCATCGGAAAAAAAAAGGACTAACATCTGCAAAATGACTCAGATTCCTCTAAACAGTCATTCGTTTAAATTCTAAACTCTAAACTAAGCCTGTAAACAATAAGTATGTAAATTTTTCCCAGTTCCTTGTAAGTATACCAGTGGTCTTGTTATATTTCTCTGTGATATTCCAAAGCCTTGCCTTCATGAGTCAGTTTCTGATTGTATCAGTATGCATGTTAACATCTGTATCTCATTTTTTTTTTTTTTGCTTCCCGAAAGTCTTCTGTTTGCTGTACACAGTTTACCACTAATTTCAACTATGCTCTACACGAAACACTGTTGTATTTCCTGGCTGGTAAATTATGTTTCTGTTGCTACCAACCCTACAGCACTTGTACACATTGTAAACTTTAATCAAGCAATTTCTGTAAGGGACCAACAATAATTTCCATATACTAAATGTTTTCACAACACATTCAATGAGATGTGCATGTACATAGGAAGCTTATCTGTACATAATTTAAAATTTCACATGCTAAAATTTAAATACCCATTCATTATCACTGAACAGTAGGGATGCTTCAAGCTGGGCAGTAACTACAATGTACAGTAAATAAAATTTCTACCTGAAATGCATATTTAAAAAGTGTACACAAACACCACACTCTACCTGTAGACTCATAGTTTGTCTCACACAAGCATTACATTTTTTGACAGTTCTGAAGATTATAATGTGTACAATTTTCTACAGAAAAATACATTTCATATTGATGCACTCTACAGTTTGAGAGCCAGCTCAGTGTGTGTGTGTGTGTGTGTGCAAAATCACTTATGAGAGATAAAAACAGTGCAAAAGCTGTAAAAAGCACTGCCAACACAACTGTCATAAAATGGAATTCTTACATGAGACAGACTATAAATTAGTATTTCTACATATTTAAAATCCAAAGAACATAAATAAGGATAAATTATTTTTACCGGTTTTCTGTTTGGTGAATTAAGTATTGTTGTAGAAATAATTTATAGTTCAATTTGAACAAGAGTATAGTTTTGTCATGACACACACATCTATAGACAATAAATTAAGAAGTTCTTTTACAATCTTCTATCAAGTTCTTTTACAAACAAATATTTCTAAAAACAAACTTTAATCTTATCTTCTGCCCCTAGTCCCAACTTCTCACCAAAAATCTCACAACAGAATTTACCCAATTTGCACCAACTGAAACACTATTGGATGTTGTTATGCATAAACAGACTACGTGCCAATTGTTAGTTATGTGTAAAATATTTTCCTACTTTGGAACAATCTTACAAAAATTAATTAATCCTTTATCCTGTTGTCATAAATACTGTTACAACAAAATTATTTTTTGTAAATGTGTTTCAAATCTTAAAAACTTACAACATGTTTTAAAGCTGATTAAAAATTGGTGCATAGTTTTTTATGCATAACACCAACCAATTAAAACTCAATGGTGTACTGTATATTTGTATTAGTTTACATTATCACACACTCAGAAAAATTTTACATTTTCCGAACCAGTTAATCGACAATTTTATATATTTCTGAACGTTTTCTTAGCACCTGTGCCACTAGTACCTATGTCACAACCCAAACATAACAAGACAAAATTTTTATAATTTGTTTGGACATAGCTGAAACGTACTATACATACAAAATTAACAATAACACATACTGAATGGACAAAATTAACAACACCCAAGAATGCAATATTGCATACAAAATATAAAAAAACTTTTATGTAGGGGTGTAATTCAACATTCCACACGCACAATTTTTCACCTCAGAACAGCACATATTTTAATTTTGTTTTTAAGAGTCCCAAGTTCTCCTCTTTGCTGGTTGTCAGAGGGGGCCAAAGTGCAAACCATTAATGAAACTGTTTTAACTACGTATACACAAACATCCACAATAAATAAAAACTTATTAATGTGCACGTACTGTATTTTAAATTTTTTACTATCAGCTTGTGAGAAAAGTAAAAATTTTGTTTATCAGTTGAGTTTCAATTAGTTTTTTTTATGTACACAAACAAGTACCTATCTGTAAGCAACACTATTAATATTTGTAACCCAAGCACCACAAGAGTTTTGTAGCCATCTCAGATCACTTAAATGCCTGTGACAGCAGCGTAAGTATCAGCTGTACTGTTAGGCAAGAGACTAATGAATTTGATAACCCAAAATTGTGGATTTCCTAAATTAATCATTTATTGTCACCTCTCACATCTTAATTTGAAAATGATGCATAGTCCATGGTAAAATATTCAACTGCCATTAAAAAAAATGGAGATCCTAAAATAATATATATATACACACGCACGCACATGCGCGCACATGCACACACACACACACACTCACACACGAGGGGAAAAAAGGTGTTCATGCATATTAAGCAAATTGTGGTCTTTGTAGTGGCATCTCTGAGCATACGGTACTGCTCTGACACTGAAAAACTTATAAGACTTGCACATTAAATTTACTGCTGCACTACTGAGACAAGCAAATATGTGCTTTAAATGAAGCTGAAAAGAAAAGCAAGAAAGACTAATTAGAAAATACTGGAACCAAAAGGGAAATGTAAAAATACATACAGAAATAACGCCAATTTTTATGACTGGTTTTTTTCCAAATTGTTCCCAATCTGAATTATTGCCATAGACGTCACAAATAGTATGCAAGCGACTTCCATAAACTTGAAACTCCAAAACCTCACTGATTACATTTCATTGCTGTGTCCATTGTGTATAGCAAAATCTAATATAGTTATAAAATGTGTGTTGAAATGACCACTGTGTAATATTACGAACTAAGTATTTGCTTTCTGCACTTTTGGATAACCACGTGCATTGGCAGATGACAGGTAACAGAATAAACTATGGCTTTAAGCTTTTACCTATTTGTTCTGCTTGAGAACTATGAGTTACGATAAAAACAGTACTTTTGAAGCCTTATTTTTTACCCCTTCCAGCAAATATTATTCTTTCCTGTTGACATAAACATAACAGATTAAGTAATAAGCATAGTATTTATATTTCACTAAACATAATGAAAAGAATATCCGAGGCCCTAGCAAAAATATTTCTTTAAAATTATTATTATTCTTCACAATATGTTCTACAAAAGTGATTTATTCACGACGAACTGCAGTAATGGAAAGCTCAATTACTCATAGTTAAACATCCTTCAGTTTAGTGATTCTTTCACATAAAAAATGACATTTTCTGGTCTAATATTAAGTAGGGAACATATATTTTTCACTCATAAAGATTCATTCAATTTAATGATGATTTTATTTCACTTCCTTGAGAGTGGTAAAACCAAAAGATAAGTATTTTATTAATAATCTATTACCAAAAAAATAAATTGTAACCAAATGACATCCTCTTACCTAGAGAAGTCTTAACTAGGCATATTTTGCACCTCCTTACAAAATTTTAAACCTTGGTAATGAAAGTAAACAACCCATTACTAACAAATGGTTTGTACTGGACATATGGAAGGCTGGTTAAAAGGCAAGGGTTACAAGATAATGAACTGTCACCAAACATGAAGCCAAATTCTGTGAGGATAAAAATGTAATAAAATGCAATGTTATTAAATTATGAAAAGTGTCTGAAACTATGTGTAAAAAATAAACAACACAAATGGTAGCATTCAAAATTGTGACACTATGACAGTGACAGTAAAACTTATATGCCAGTTATTTTACTTTCCCATCAAATTAATTTTAAAACCTCAGTTATACAGCTCCTTAAACTGTAGATATGCAGTACATAATTAATTAAATATCATATACTGTACAAAACAGTAGCATCTCCTTGATGTATTGGGTTTGCTGGGTTTCTAGCAAATATTTTTGTGTGGGCTGAAAATATCACCAGTTAGGATTTTTTACACTGCTTATAAAGCGGCTCTTCGTTTTAATTCTGTGTACGTATTGGTTTTATGATAAATGTCATAGTTATTACAAAAGGATCTATAAAACAAAAGGTTTAATAAAAAACAACATTATGGTTCACAAAAAATAAGTTTTCTAATTTTTTTCTCATTTAAATCTGAAAAACAACGTTTTGATCCAAACTAATTTCTCTTTAGACAAAACAAACAAGGAAAAAAGAAATTATTTGTATCAGGGTGCCTTGTGAGCCATTCAACACACAGAAAAAATGTCTCTATTACTCACTATTCTTGTCCACATGCTCTGAAATTAGGTCTGGTAATATGTAGCGTCATAGTACCTTTCCTAATAATTTCTGATTTTTTTCCCCCTTGAAATGTTCACATGGAAAACAATTTGTCTAACAACTGCTTGGCAGTTTCATTTAGCCCCATTGTCATTGACAGTCTCATTTTACCTCATTGCTATTGAGTCTCATTTTACTTCATAGTCAATTTTAAATTGTAAAGGATGTAGGGAGGGGGAGAAACTTAATACAGTTAACATAAACTATAAAATTTCAAAAGTAATATACATAAGCGTACATGAAAGACTTAACAAACAATATGTTGGGTGCAGAATGTGTCCAATCTCAAAAATAAAAATGTGATTGCCAACATGCCTACACTCCAACACTAACTCTCTACACAGTAGGCACTCTGGCAAAGCCAAGCAAGCAGCACAGTGTTCTTCAAAAGGCATCAATACCAACTTTTGAATGTTATGTTTCACAGGTGCAACATAGTGCCACAGAAAATTATCACTTAAATAACAACTCATAAAAATATATTCTAATGTCTACAACATCAAGTTAGCATGTATAATATCACTACTGGAAGACTTTTTTTTAACAATTACACGATACCTCAATAAACAAGTTGGAACATTAATTTTACTAACAGTACACGGCCTGGCAATAAAGTCTCATGAGGAAATAGCTAGCATTATAGACGAAAAAGTAATAATAACTGGAATATTATTCCCCAGTCCATCCACTCATCAAAATACAGCAGATCATCCTGTATCCGAAATGGCAAAGAACGTAAACATTTCGAATAGCAGAAATTTTCAAATACCAGGCGTTGACTATTATGGTTGATAACCGAGATTATCTAGTAGCGTATTTTTTTGTGAGCAACGAGTCCATTCTAACGAGTTAATATCTTCTGTCAGAATGTACAAACAAAGCATATTAAAATAATTAATTGAACAATTCACCATAATGTTGGAAGGTCACAAATGTTAAAACTTATTCACGGTAGAACTTTGCTGTCTTGTGTCGTGAAGGGGTTGGGATGGTTAGGGTGTCGGCAGGTGATGACTGCAGCCAGAATGCAGCCACCTTGCCAAGGATGCGCTGGAGCTATGTGAATCGCACGCCAGAGCAAGCCGACTTGGAGAGAGATAAACACAATGGCAATATGTCTGATGTGCACAGACATTTAGTTTTCATTACTGTCACATGTTTTGTTTTTTATGTGAAACAGTAAATGTAAAAATATTTCTCAAGACTACAAACTTTGTTGGTGGTGGTAGTATATTCTGTGTTGATACCACACATTCACATTGCTTTGAAGCTTCTGCTTCATACAGTGCTTTTGACAAAGGACCATATTGGAATGACCGCCGCTATTTCAGGCAGTGTTTAGATTACACGTACATCAGCAGATTTATTACTGATGCATGTACGTATAGAGCACACAGTGAATATCTTTGGTAACATGTCATGGAAATAAGAAAAAATAGAATCACTACATTCCTGCCTATTGAATCAACATTGATCCAGAAACGCTAACACCTGCACTTCAAAGCACACGAAACCATTGAATGTAAGGCACATTGAGAACACCAATTTAAAGTGTCTCACAGTAAAAGTAGATTGACTGGAATCTTGCATGCTAGTAAAGTACTTGGCTCGTTGTGGCGATGCAGCTTTTAATGCGCACTTCAAGGTCGCCCTAATAACTCAGATGCTACTCAGCCTCAAGCCCACCAGTAAACTGTACCTTTAAATGCATTGTTTTTCGTATTCAATTTCTTTCTTTGCATCGCAGTCAGATTAATCTTTACAATGCTGATATTTCTGTTTGTGCCGTAAATTATGTCGATATCGTAAGATAAACTGAGTTGTGTGCAGACATCTAGTTTGTAAGTATCTATACTTTCTCTTTTATGGATAGAACTTCTTCCTATGTTTACTGCCACTTTAATCCTCGCCACTACCACCAGGAAGTTTACATTTGGTAGATATAATCAGTAGATAGGTCACACACTGCACTGCTAGTACATTTTAAAGGCGATTAACCGAGACTAACACTCTGCTGCCCCACAACTCTTGTCAACCATTACTGTCCAGTGTTATCTCTGCATCCATCATCTAGACTTAGCGGGAATGGAGCCAGCGCTGACAATCGGAATGTAATCTTTCACTGGGGCTTCGCATATTTTTCTGCGTCTCAGACTACGTACGGATATTAGAAGTTTCGGATAGCAGAATTACAAATACAGGATGCTCCCCTGTACAGTAAACATTTAAAAGAAATATTTTCATCTTACAAAATTATAGAGAAGACAAATTATCATTTCTTAAACATTTCTTACAAGGTCAGAAAAGAAATTGTACATTTACATAGATGTACCATAAATATTATTTTTGAAGAAAAATCATTAAGGGTTCCTTCATGCCTACCCCATCACTGCCCAGCAAATTAATCACCTCACCATTATAATAAATGTTAATAATATCATTGAATATAAGTTCGTGACTGCTCATTTTCACTGGTCTCCATAAATGTTAATGGCTCATCTCAATTAATGACATACGTATTTATTATTATTATTATTATTATTATTATTATTATTATTATTATTATTATTATTATCATTAAACATTTGTGTATGGTTGTGGACTAAAATTATCTGGAGCTTCGTTCACTGTAATAAGTTTATAAATAATGATTCATGAATTATAATTTAGTTAACCATAAAAAAAACTAAGTTACCGCATGTACTTACAACATACATTCTAGATAACATTTTACTCCTATTCTTTCACTAATTGCATATGCAATATGTCCAAATATTCAGTTTTGAAAACAGTTGCTCTTCTTGAGATGCTGAAACTTACTGCAACTTAGAATGAAACAACTAGCTTCAGATTCACTACAGCACAAAATATTCTAATCCGATGTAATTTATTTTTCACAGTAGAAACATTTTTTTTTTCTAGTTATTTACACAATACTTACCAGCTGAAACTTTAAAACAGTTCGTGCAGAGCAATAAGGTTTTACATTAGTGGAAGACTTACAGCCAAGGTATTCAACATACACACTCATTTGCGCAAATTGGTAAAAAAAAATTACTTTTTTGTGACTTCTTGCATCACAAACTATGTACTTTAGGGAACTCCATGGATAAAAGGCACAATAAATGTTCACATGCATACAAAATGGCAGTGTTCAACTCTTGCAATGAGATGTAAATATTTTATTCTGCTTGCCGTGAATTAAATTGATGAAAATACTAGCTTTGGAATGTTAGATCTTCCAGCAAAAAAAAAAATTATTTAGTTGAATCATGTAGTCTGGTGATAAAATTGTCCACCTTAGTGACCTATGACAAAAGTAAGTGAAATATTTTTATACTGGTTTATTTCTGCAACATAGCAACTTATCAAGTAAAAAAAAATGGCATAGAAGAAAAAATGTTGAACTGCCAGGTTGTATGGTGGATAGTAGGAGCAAAACAGCATCCATAAAATGTTTTATCCCAATAAAAAATAAATTTGTCTAGTGACAAACTGAAGATTCATGGATTTAAAACAACAGGAAATTCCAAACACAATAGAATAAAACAGACTGGTTATAGAAAAAAACAATGTTGACAATACAATGTTTATTGTATGAGTGGTGTATTATCAAATAATTTTGACTGCTGTTCTTCTAGATTTTTAAAAGTAAACATTTCAAAAGATTGTATAACTTTTATCAGTAGGTGTTGACTCTCTAGCATTAATTTTTGTTTTCTTTTTTTAAAACCACATCCTGATATGCCCAGATTCTTTATTTTGAGCCATGTTCTTTGTCTGTACAATTGTAACTAGCTGTATCAATAAATAACAAATAATTATTGATATTGATAATAATAATTACTGACCTGTTGTCACAATATGTTGTTCTCTGTTAAAACACTCACAGAAATGTTGTTACCATAAACTTTTTCTATATAAATGTATAAAGTAAAAAAGTTATATTGAATTTTAAAAAAATGAAGAAAAATAGGATAGTAATGTGAGAGAGATGATAGCAGAAAAAATGTGTGGTTTCATACAAGAACATTATTATAAAATGATACAAAAAAGCATTGTATATCTACATTTCTTGTTCTTCCACGGTGGGTTGATTGCTAATATTAGTGTGAAAGCATGCTTATATATCTGCTATTTGAATTGTCCTACACCAACACTTCCAATAGTATTGTTCAGTAGAATAACATAATTATTACCAATTTTATTACCAACATAAAATTTCAATTTTCAATTTATACTTTGTAAGAGTCTTGCTTATTGCCTCACTGTTTCTCGAGACCAAAAATAAACCAATTTCTGACCTATTTATACATACAATTGGACAAAAAATGGCACTAAATAAATTCAAAATTAAACTCAAATTGTTAACAACTGTGTAAATCACAGACTATACATGTTCTTACACTGCATGACCACTGTATACACTGCACTTTCAAATATTGCCAAGTAAAATGTTTGTACAGAATAAAAGGTTACAATAAAGGCACTTTTATTTCTGTACATATATCACAAGTAAAAGCAAAACAAAAACTGCCTACACAGACCTATTTTCACTCTGTGGTCTACAATAATTATTATGTTTATATATAATGCTCTTAAAACTTAATACACATTTCAATTCATGTAAATATGTTTACTATGACAAATACTAACATACAGATTGTCAATATTACTGCTTAAAAAGTACTCAAACTAACCACGTATATCTCATTATCTTTCTATCACTTATACGCTAACACAAAACTTATTAACGTACACCTTTGATAAAATAAACTTGATGTTACTTGTGAAAATATTCTCATATGTGGTGAAAACGTGTTCATAGTTACACAATTTTCCAAGCATTTAGCATAGCAGAAATATCAGCATGCTTATCATTTTGGATCGTTACATATCTGGTTGGGGTGCTCCGAGGTGTAATTATTTTTTTTAAGAAATTGTCCTGAATGGCTATAAGAACGTAATACAATAAAATTTATACTTATTGTTATGTTTGTAAGATTTGTTATGTTATTATTATAACTGTATGCAGTTTTCTTATTTGCTTTAAACAAATTAGTTTTCTATAATGTGTTGTGTTGTTTATAATTATAGTATTGGTCACTAAACTACTATTGTAACAGAGTTATAAAAAGTATCAACTTTTGGCAAAAAACAAAATCAAAATTTCAAACTATGGAAAACTGAATTGTGCTTAATTGATACTGTATGTGCTTTGTTGAAAAAAAAAAAAACTGTTAATATTCTATGAAACATAATATCAATAAATAAAATGTTATCTTATTTTGTGGGTGTGAGAAACCATAATTTTGTTATCTTATTTTATAGGCACAAAAAATATGTTTTTATTTGTAATTTATTATTAAATTGCAATATATTATTTGTAAAAAGTTATACAAATTAAAAACTAATTTGTGACACACAAATATTGAAAAAATATTGTGTAACATTGACAAATACCAATGTTGTCAATGCACTAAAATGCTGTAATGACTGTGTGATCAATATACAGTTAAATAATGAATTGCTGGTGAAAAAGAAAATGAAATGTTTATATATTGACAATTTATTCTAAACAAAGCTAATTCATAATAAAATCTACAACTCTCTTCTGTCTAATGATTACTACACTGCATATCCACAACTAACTCAAATTACCCATCATATGAACAAAAATATTGCTCATCTCTATCCACCACACTAAAAAATATAACAATATTGATCTTCTCTGCACACTTTAACTTTCAAAATTACCCACATTCCTTCTAAAATAAATTATTATTTAAAAAAAAAAAGGGTAGTAAAAGTACATAAAAAATTACATTTTAAACAACTGAAACACACATTAAATATTTTCAAATGTTAATAAAATGTAAGATAACCTAATCATTTAAATATTAAGCAAACCGACAGAACAAAAAAAAAAAGTAAAATAAAACTTCTTTTTAAATTAATTTATATGCAGGAAGGTGAAAAAAGTAACCATATACTTCATAAGTATCAAAGAAGCTGCAAAATCTTAAATGACACATTTTCCATTGCTAGCAACAGAATCCAGGAATAGATTTTCCCACTAATAATGTTAAAATAGAATCTATTTCTAATAGCATCATGCTGACTGAACTCTGTTAAAACAATAGAAACCATAGTAATACACAGTTTTACCAAATACACCATTACTTATGAAACAGGATATTTTCACCATTCTAAAAATATATTAACGCCAACATACAAGGTTTTGTCTCTGCATTGATTAACGTGAAAATTGTGTTATGTTGAAAAAGCCATCTCAGCAATAAATAAATGAATGTTTCTTGCACAAAGTTGAAGTGCTTTTAGCATTACTTCAGTAATTGCACTATCTCCATTTTGATAAAAGATGGTATTGGCTGCTGACTGCCTCTGTGCTGTTAATCAATGTAACAAAGCTAGAACTTTCATAGTCAAAGCCATCTATAAGGAGGGCAAGGAGGGGAGCCTGAGCTCTCCGAACAAATGTTTCCAGATGTGCTTAGATTTTTTAAAAATAAAACTTAGGCAACGAACTTGACCTTTGGTAAGTTCTATAAAGTAACCGTTTTTACGTGTTAAAATATGCCAAAGGTTACAATTTTATGTACGGGCTATACCTGTTAAGCCTGAAATGGGAAATGTCTTAAATTTACGAACACAGTAATTGGTATCTCTCTTCACTAATATGGTGATGATTATTTATTGTTGTTAAATACATTAAATCTCTATCTACATGATTTGTCAGTTTGTTGAAACACATTCTGTTGTACGCAGCACGGGTTAATTACACTTAAGCTGCGTTACCAAACAGAGGACGTCCTTTTTTTATGTATTCTTTTTGCATCCCGTAGTATTTTTCGAGGTGCACAAAAATTCCTGGGCTTTACCAAATAGTACATAAAATTTCTCATTTAATACTTAATAATGCTCTGCATGTTATGTTAACGTAGTTCGATTTTTTAGGGTTGCGCACTTGAATTTCTCACGACTTTACTATATTGTACTCAACAATACAAAAGAAAACTATATGTTGTCTTCCATAAATAATTCACGGTTCACGGCTCAGTGAAATTTACCTTGTCCTATTTTTTCATCCGTTTGCAAAAACACAAGTCATCTATACTGTTTGCTGAGCCAATAAAAAAACATGTATGATGAAGAAACTCAAAACAATCTTGAAAATAAATAATAGGCCATGACTGACAAACACGAAACTTGTTACGTATCAGAGACCACGACCAGAGCATTTGCCTCCCACCACAAATGAATTGGACTTGATACCCGGCAGGGTCAACCGGGTTTTCGCGTGTGGTATTCATGCCAGACCTTGTTAGAAAGTGTGCAAAAGTATCCTTCATGATTTGAACTATATCTGTTTGTGATAAAATTCGTGTAGAATAATGTTATACTAAAAATAAAAACATACTGCTATCAAGCATCAATCCCCTTAAGGCCATATTACAAAGTTTTCTATATTTTTATGCAAATTATTCAAGAAGCTTGATTGCTTTGAAATAAATCCAAGAAGGTCATCAATCACACTATGAATAAAACTGTGTTAAAGATTTGAAAATTTTACATCAATATTTTTGATCAGATTGGTGTTAAATATTAAAAAAAGTTGTGATGTAAATTACTGTACTATGAAAATTGTTTGGTACATACTCCGAAATCTCTTAGTTAAAACTGTGTTGTTTTTTTTTTTTTTTTAACACAAATGTAATGCAACAATTAAAAATAATATGTTCTGAAGTATTGCAAAACACTGTGACATTTCCTTAGAAACGTGATTTGAGTAAAAGTGATCAACATTGTGCAACTTTCAATCTAACCTCATAACAGAAGACTTTTCAAGGGCAGATCCTGGGGGAGAAGGGGATAGAGAACCTAGCCTCAATTGACGTTTTTAAGAATAGTTTATTTTTAAAATACAAAATTTTTTTAAGTGCTGTATTCAATTTTTTAGTTATGAAATGCCTTAAATAGCACTATTTTGCATCTTAAAAATTACATTTTTCTGAGGGAAAGCCCCCGGACATCTCTTTTTTTTTAAATGGGTTGTGAGTATATCTGCTTTTTAATTAATGCCCCTGTCCATCACCAAAAAAAAAAAAAAAAAATGAACACATTTTTTCCGAAAACACTGTAAGTTGGTAATTTAAATTATTTAACATAAGTGAAAAACTTGACAATAATTTCCAAATAATAAAAATCTTATATAGTATTATGTGTACACATCATTGAAACATTTATAATATCCCTCATAATATGCAATTTTGTTCATTTAAAAAAATGTTACATAGTCATCATTTATTTATGAACCTGGTCCCCTTAAAATCTGTAAGATGGGAATCGTTGCTTATATACTGTTTTTATTTTATAAAAAATCCACATTTACACTACAATAATAAAATAAACATAGATAAAAGATGCAAAAAAATGCAAAATTAAAAAAAAAATTTAAATACAAACATTTTTTAAATGGATTTTTTTAAACATGTCAAGTATTGACCCATGACATTTAGTTTTATTGTGAATTTTTTTCATTTCATTATGTTTGCTAGATTTTCCAGCTTATAAGTTTAACTTCACCAATAGAGAAAACTGTCAGAGCTAATTTTTTTTATAAGCGGAACATGTACTCTAAAGTAACGTCTAAAAAACTAACACTATTTCAGACAAACATAAAATTACGATTTTTTCCTACTTTAACACCCTTAAGAGCCAACGAGGATGAAGTGAAGTGACAATGTAACATCCATGCCAGAGCCGGGATTCAAACCCTGAACCTTTCGCACCATAGACCACCGCCTAACCGACTACACTATAGAGGTCAGCTAACAACAAATGTAAAGACATCATGGGATGTAAAATGCATCCATCTACTATCACCAATATCTAAAAAGCCATGATCAGTGGTACCTTTATTGGGTTTTATGGAATGAACTGCGATATTGCTTTGTAACCCAATTTCATAATATACATTGTAAAACAAGTACTGGTTAAGGCACATTACATTGTTGCACAGTCCCATTGTGGGTAACGTTCTCTCTGTTGTAAACAACTGAACACTGCACCGATAACTTGCATGATGAGTAGCTGTCCCAGTGTTGCCACACATGCATGTCACATTTACCACCGAATGTAGACGGGAACAAAAGTACAGTGGTTAATAGAGATGGTAGAACAGCCCATGCACAAAGCGCACGAGTTCAGTGGCTCAACACTCTCCCTCATTGAGGAATGCACTTTGATCATCACTTTAGTCCACTCTCTTCCATAAAGTTTGATAGTTTCGGTTTGGGTAGTGGTTTGGTTAGCATGTCCGCAAGATGTTTGTTCATTGATATGGGTTGGATGTCTATCAGTCCTTCTTGTACGACTTCTCTGATAAAGAAATGCCGTATCCTATGTGTTTTGTCCGTCCGTGCATCTCTGGATTCTTTGCTAATTTGACAGCCGCTTCTTTGTCGACCAAGAGACGTGGGGTTTCTTGAAGGCAGCCGAGCTCCACTAGGAGTCTTCTTAGCCAGATCAATTCCCTAGGGGCCTCGCTGGCTGCCACGAATTCAGCCTCAGTAGTGGAGATTGTCACGCTGGGCTATCTTAGGCTCAGACATGAAATTGCTCGTCCGGCGTGATTGGATATTATTCCTGACGTAGATCGTCCGGTGCCGAGGTCTCTGCCGAGATCTGCGTCGCTGTAGCATTCGACCTCTCCTGGTTGGTAGACTATTCCGAGCTCCTCAGATCCTTTCAGGTATCGGAATACTCTCTTCGCGAGGACTATATCCTCGGTGATAGATTTTTCCAGCGCACGCGAGGCGACGCCTACGGCAAATGCTATGTTTGGTCTTGTCGCCACAGTTAAGTACATAAGGGCGCCCACTGCCTGACGGTATGGATAGTCTGTGGATTCTCTCCCTGGTTCGGAACTCCCCTGTGGATTGCTTATGATGGGTGTTGGCACGGCCCTGCAATCTTCCATGCCCAATCTCTAAAGAATCCTCTTCATGTAGTTCCTCTGGTCAACTTTGAGTGTGCCATCGTCTCACTGGGTTATCTCCAGCCTGAGGAAATATGATACCTTCTTATGACTTATTTTGAACTCGGTTTTCAGTGTCTCAAGGAAGTTGTCAAATTCTCTTTCGCTAGTTGATGCTACGAGCCCATCGTCCACGTACAGTGCTATGATGAGTTGATCTCCACCTATTTTTCTCGTGAACAGGCAGGGGTCGGCACTGCATGGAGAGAATCCTAGCGCCTTTAGAAAATCAGCAAATTTCTTGTACCAGCACCGCTCTGCCTGCTTCAGTCCAGGCTCTTCTTGAGTTTGCACGCTTGATGAGAGCCATCGCTGAAGCCTTCCGGTTGTTGAATGTAGATCTCTTCATTTTCATAGAGGTCACCATAGAGGAAAGCGGTGGATATGTCGAACTGGGCAGTCGACATCTTATTGCTCACCGCTACGCTTAGCATGGTTCTTATGGTACTCATTTTTGCCACTGGACTAAATGTTTCATTGTAGTCCACTCCTTTCTTTTGTGAAAACCCATTAACTACAAGCCTTGCTATGTATCTTTCAATGGTCCCATCTAGATTTTCCTTGGTTTTGTATGTACACTTGCATGGCAGTGACTTTTTGTCTCTAGGCAGATCCTGTAGCGTCCATGTCTCGTCTAGTAGGGCCATCATTTCTGTGTCCATGGCCTGCTGCCATTCTTTGGATTCCTTTGACCTTGTGACTTCCTGATATGTCTCCGGGGTGTCGAAGTTCTCTGACGTAATGAAGGAGATGTATTTTATATTTAATTTTTGAGATAAAACCATTTTTAAACAAATTTTTAGGCTTTGAAACAATCAAGCCCAAATTATTAGTAAAATTTAAAGAAATACACAAAAATACAAAAATCATTTGTATTACATGACAAAACATAACACATTTTTGATCAACGTGTGTGTTTTTTTTTTAATTTATATATATACATAATTATACATATATATATAATGTAAACAATTAACATGTCACTATTAAGAGGGGCCTTTACCAATTCCAAATATCTGTATTTGACACATAGGAACAGATTAGCGATAAAAGTCGGAGTACTACGCTTAATGAGAAGCATGTCGCCTCTATTGACAGCGCTCCAAACTGGCGTGCAAGGTTTACGTTGTAGTCTTTTTTTTTTTTTTTGGACTTCAATGAGTGACCCTAAAATGAAATTTTTGGATAATTTGAAGAAAAGGCTAATTCATGTCACGAATTTTTGGAGTTATAACAGTCTACAAAAAAGCCATTTTTAGCCATTTTGACAGGCCCGAAAATCATGTTTCTAACAAGCATGCCAAATTTTGGAAATTATAGAAGCGTAGTTTCAAGTGTGTTCTTTTCGTAGGTAAACCTAATAATAATAATTTAAACAATTCATGTAAAAAAGAATGCGTGTGACACGCTACAACACCATCCATGCATCAGACGAGGACTTCTCTTAAGTCTGTTTAGCAGCGTTTTGAGACTTGATACAACTGCTCTATTTTACTGTGCATTTTATCATGCTCAATATATCATGCACATCACTTTCACCCTTGTTCTACACCCCTTATATATTTATACAACAGATACCAAAGTTTAAAGTACCAAATTTGTCCAGAAAAAAATGCAAATTTGTGTTGATATACTAAGTTAAACATTATTTCTCTACATGCAAGACCATATCCGGAATAAATAACATTTATTATAGCATTATTTCTGTTACACTTTTGGGGCAGCGGCGGTCAAGGGGTCAGACCTCTCGCCTTCCATCTGGGCGGCCCAGGTTTGATACCAGATGGGTTTGGTCCCGGATTTTTCGAACATAGGAAACATGACGAATGCTGCGATTGGCCGGCTGGTTTTCTCGGGGAACTCTAGTAATCCCTGCCTTTCATTCCGTTGCTGCTCTACACTCACCTCACCCTCTTCAGGCCGGACGGGCAACAGAAATGTATCATTAGTCGAGCAACCGGTCCGACCTTCACCCCGGCCTTCTCTCAAGCACAATGTGACCCTGCCCGGAGGCGGGAATACACAGTGAATTTCCATTTTTAATATCTGTTACTCTTTTATTCTAACATTGAAAAAAACTGCATTCAAGACTGAAAATAATGTAATGACAGTACCAAATCTGCGACATTAAAATTAGGGTCGTATTATAATAATGAACTTACGTCTAGGTAGTAAGAGGTTTGAAAATGTTTTATCATTTAGTACTCATCTGTTTGCAAGTCATCTACTCTAAAAGGAATTTTCGAATTAGTCTGGGCAAAGTACAATTTCAGTTTGAGTACTAGTTTAAAAAGTGATCAGAGTAAAGTTTGCATACATCAAAAACCAACCAAAATAACTGCTTATATGTGTTTGATCACAACATGACTAATGTCTGGTGAACAAGCCTCCTGTACACTTGACTGAGAAAACCTAACTAACTACAGCATGTCATTTATCGTAAACATCGTAAATCATGGCACTTGATGCAAACTGATGGGGAGGTGAGGTAACAGTGCTAGTGTCAGCAGGCCATGAAGTTGCTGATTTACGCCATGTCTACTTGGTCCATACATTGTGGTTTGCTTTGACACTCGTCTTTAATTTCTGAGCTTGTTGTGGTGCCTGTTATTTGCACACTGTTTGTGAAGTGTATGCAGTCATTGTTTGTAAGCAACGATACAGCTAAAAAGTAAGGCACCACTATAGAAAGTACACTCAAAATGTTTCAGTCCAGCAAAGATGCTACGTTAAAAATAATGGTACTTCTCTCACACACAATCATCAAATGTAAATGAAGGTTACATTTATAATTGGAAAACAGATATCAACGTTTTAAAAGGAAAAATTTTGCAGAAACTGTATAAGGGACCGAAGAATGTTTCCATGGTGTAAAGAAACAATGTGCGAGTTTCACAAAACAAAGAAACAAAAGAATGCTGATTTTGTGTGAGGCTAATAATAAACTGCAGTGGTGTCAGTTCATCACATATTTCACTTTAAATGTATATAAAATATAAAAGTGATACAAAATGTGAAACAGACACAAATAGTATTTTTTTAATGAGGTTGATATTCAGAGTTAGCTTATTTATAATGTTTCATTGCAAATTTTAAATGGTTAAGTAATTTTTTTTTAAGAAACGTTGTAACAAAAAAATTTGATATAGAAATATTGATTACAAGCTCTCCGAAATGAAAGAAAAATGTCGCATACATTTATAAATAGGCAAAAAATAGCCTCATTTTTACAATTGTTTGCATTTAATGTCATCATTCTAAGAGGTTAACCATGATAAATTAGGCTTTAACGTATATTTACATTTTTGAACATTTTGTGTTGTAAGTATTTAATGTTGTAATCACCTTCTAACTACAGTAATTTAACTCAGAATTATTTATTTTCTCTTCTTTAAAGGATGACTACATTAACATCACAGTGTAAGACAATAATGCGAACTTCCCAGATAAATAACCCAAAATTTTTTGTTAAAATGAACACAAAAATTGCATACCCTATTATGTCATCATCCTTCGTAAACATTTATGTGCCATATAATACTTTTCAAATATCAAGGTACTGTATATTTTTTCTTGATGCTACTGGTTTTTCCATATTCCAGAATCCTATTTTTCTTTCAAAACCTGAACATCTGTTAACAGATCTGTCTGAATATTTTTACACTGCAAAAATTATAAGACTCAAGCATTCAACAATTTTTTTTTGTTTAACTATATTGGATACAGGCACTCTTGTATAGTTGTATCAATAATGATGGGAAACGTCATCTGAAACTTGTGGTAGGTTACACGTTTTCTATCAAACATTTTCCGTTACACTCTTTGTGATTTACTGGATACTTTAAAATATTGCTCTAAAATATAAACATACAATTAAATTTATTTCAATATTTTTCACTTGCTTTGAAAAAATTATGCATGCAATAAATATTTGTAGGGAAAGTTAAAAAAGTTCTTACCTAGCTGGTGCTTTTTCCTGTAATTGAAGGCTGAAGCAAGTGAGTGATAAGGATGAAACTGGCACATGCATCAGGTGCAACACTGCAGCTAAGCAACCTACTCTTTCTACCAGACTTCATGCAGTGAAACATCAAGTTTATCATACTTGGCCTGTAACAAAGGTACATGTCTCTATCATAGTTTTATATACTGACAGGGCCAGTCCTAATTATTCTTCAAGTGTAAGCGAACAACATTTTGGTATCCCCTTCCCTCCTTTTCCTGTAAAAGTTGATTAAACAGAAATAGAGTTTTTGGAGTATTTTGGCTTATAAGACAGTGCCACAGGGTTATAAGATCCTTACTCAAAAACACAGTACTTTTTAAAAATAAATCAGGATAATTATTAGAATATTTTACGAACATGATTTAATACTTACACAGTCATATGTCATTTTTGGTGGTCAACGATTCCAATCCACTCAAAAACTCTTGGGATAGAGTTGATCTTAAATAATTTTTTATCATTTCCACCAGGAAAATTTTCTTTCACCACTGGCCACTGAATCTAGAAGTGTTGGAAAAATTCTCACCACAAGGAACAATGCTTAGGTAGGTGTCCATATAACCAAATTTTTGGTTATAAATGACAAGGTTATAGCTAGAGAAATTTCAATGGGCAGCATTGGTACAAAAACTTGCAGCTCATCAAACAGTTCAAATCTGTTTATGTCACATCCTTCTCAATCACTTAGAACACTGTGAAGATATGGACAAGCATCTTTCAACTCCTTTCTATCACATGTCTGCGGTTTTTCCAATGTCTGAAAGAAATTTCGAACTCTGACAACTCTTTTTAAGGGAGGATATGACTGTGTCAAGCATGACAAAGAAGAAATTAACTTTGGATGTCCTCCCAGCATGAACAGGTTCATAAGAGAATTGTACTCTTTTGTTATCCTTCGACAACATGCCACACATACCAGAAAATTGTGCTACAGCGACTTAGAAATCCGGCACCTAGTGTGTTTATCTATGAAAAACAGAAATAGTACTTCAATTATAGTGCAACATGAAGCAGTGGCGTGTAGTGAGTAAAATGTCTGGTGATGCATTATTAAATTAAAATTAAAGGTTTTTTTCATTCATAATTTCAAATTGAATAAATTTTATTCAATTTGAAATTATGAATGAAAAAAACCATGCCAAATTGATTAAATTATCGATGATAGGCAAATACTTGAATACTAAAGCAATAATTAATGCAGCAGGTTCCTATTTACGCTTTTGTTTTAAATTTATTTTTTAAATTTTGACAGAGAGCATATATAGCAAAACTGTTAACTTACATAGAAATATTGGAAATTGTTTGTTATGCAATACAACCTCATTAGCATAACTGATTCGCACTGCTCCGTTGACTCACTAGTTAAAGAATGTTGGTTCAACTTTGAGTCAGTTTCATTCCATCATTACGCTATGCTGACCCATCATTCAAGGACAAGATTATTTTACTTAGAAGGCGTGTTTGGTCGTCTCCTCAGCATCTTGCATTTAGTTGGAATTCTTTTATTACCTTAAGTTTACTATGAAATAATTATTCCTAGATCCAATCCTTTGTTTTTTTAACTACACAAATTATTTATTCCTATCTATATTTTCTTGTATTTATTGAAACAATTTCTGCACGTACTGGATTTATTCCTATCAACATTTTCTTGTATTTACTGAAACAATTTCTGCACATACTGGATTTGTAAAGATTAAGGCTGGGCTTCGTTCGGTTCCATACACTGCACCGTACCTTGCTTACACTTACGACCAGCCCTGTATATTGAGATTCAGCAGTCTGAAAAAATTAAATAAAAGCACTCTTTTGACAATGTTAAAGGGACCCAAAACAGTATTTATAGCATGCATACTGTTCTGAAAGTAACATTCCATCATTGTATACAATTTAATTGCTTTACATAGATAAACATAATTTGGAACATGTTTACTAGAATAATCAGAAACAGTTTATTTCAAACACTTTGAAACACATTTCAAGTGACATACAAGAGACTGATGCGCCGTGGGCACATTGCCTTTATTGAGCCTCCTTATTGTCCTGCCGGCCACCCTCCCCTCTTTCTCTACATCATATTGTCCTGCTGGCAAGCTGCCAGTCGCGCAGCCGCCACATGTAAGCAAGCAACCTGCTACGCATCTCCACGTGCCCGCCGTGTGTGGGAGGCATACTCACCCTCCTGAGCGTCACATGGCCCCGGAGCGACAGACCTTCCAGCGCCTCCCAGCCCTGGACTGCACGGAGACGCTATCACCGCCACTCCTTCCCTCCTCTGCTAACCCCCGGCAGCAGGGTACATATATTATATATAAGGCGCGCACAGAGGAAAATCAGGGCCAGTTTTGGCGACTCTTTCGGCTAGTCTCCCCACAGCTATCAAAGTGTCGTGCAGCCTACCATGGGCCGCCATCATACATGGCACGCATTCTTGCCCAAGCATTCAGCTCCCACGCAGTTGCAATTAGGGCAGCCTTCGCACTCTCGACGAGTCATGCTTCATGCTAGGTGGCAGAAGGATAACTGTTGATAGGCCAAACTACATTAGGTATAGGCTGGGGCTGTGCGTTGTTTGATAATATACAGTAGAGTCCCGATTTAATGAACTCGGGAATAATGAAAACCATGATTTAACTAAAGGACTTTTAGGAACTATCAAAAGATAACCAAAAATGTATTAAATAACTAAGTAACTTTCATAAAATAAAATGTGCAGTGTAGTGTAAGTCAATTAAAATTACGTTTACTGGCTGCAGCATATTCATTTTTCTCCGTAGATAGTGTTAACTCCATCCAGAAACAAAAAAAAAATCGTTAAATTTCATTGAAAACTTTGGCCGGAGGAGTGACTGAGTAAAGCGCATGCGGCCGAGCAATTGATGCTGTGTTGCGTATCATATGCACGCCTAGATCCTCATCCGGGCGGTTGGCGAGTGAACGAGCATCTAGATACCCAGTCCACACAGCGCGGCAGCAGACAGCGCTGGTAATAATTCACGGATAGTGCTTCGTGTCTCCGTCAGAATGTGCTACTGTGCAGCATGTTTTACCGATTAATTCTTTTCCTGATAGAATGCAGTGGTGTCCAGCGTGATTATTTTCTGTCACATTCTGTAGTAAAATCAGCATATCAATAAAAAGAAATACGTTATTATATTATTTATGCTGACTTTTTACAACAAATTTATTAACGTAAATAATGTGTTTTCCGATGCTAAAAAATGCTTGAGTGCAAAGTATTTTTAGCGTGAATCAACCAGTTTGTTTCACGTGCGCAGCGGCCTACAATGGCCGACGCTCCACGTATTTCTTTATTATTTTACAGTTATATCGCAAATTTTTACTTTATTTTTCATTACTTTTTTTTCAAAATTTTTTACGGAAAATTTACTACAATTTTTTGGAGGCGCGGGAGCGAGACGAAAAGAAAGACGGCTCGGCGGTGATTATCATCACTTCTCACGTGTTGATGAATCGCGCGGGCATCCTAACTCACCAGGCGCGCGCTCAACGAGTGTTCCACTAAGTTTTTAAAGTTTTTTTAGCCTAATTTTTTTCTTTTACGGTTGCAGCTTACCTGTTGATGGTATCTGCGGTATGTTATTGTTGTGGGCTACCATACGTTCTTAAAATTACCTCCATTTCCGACGAAACATTCCTGAGAATTACTTTTGGGAGGGAGGGGGGTAAAAATATATGAAGTTGGATTTAACGAAACATTGATTTAGAGTAAATATTTTCGGGTCCCAAAGCATTTCGTTAAATCGAGGTTCTACTGTACACAGCTCCACCTTAACTCTATTTATCTGGTCTGCCCTTTTCTCTTCACTTTTGGTTTTCTTACATACCCCACCTACCCCTTTCCCAGATCCAACCAGCGACCTCTAGCTTCGAGGCCAGTTTAGATTTTCACCTTAACTTTCTCTGCCCTTTTGGCCTTTCCGGTAGCATCGGGGAATTGTGTGACTGGTTAGCTCACCACCCTACTGCAGCAGCAAGGGTGCCAATACACGCCCCTCGCAACATCTAGCAGCTCACCTACTAGGATAGTTGACGCCTTCCAAGTAACATAGTCAACCGCAGGGGCAGAGGGCGCCGATATGCCTCCGTAACAAACCCACGGAGGCAGCAGGCGCCAGGGCGCAATAGCATTGGTCCCTTGGAAGCCGCCCCCGGGAATTTTACGAAGAGCTCAGCAACCAAGCCCTTAGCCAGCGCTCCGCGACTTCTGTAACTCAATTTCGGCCTCTAAACGAGAAAGCCTCTATCTCGTTAATCCATCAAGCTCTTATGCCCCGAAAGAGGGCCGGCAGGCAATATAGAGAGCAGGTCACCTTGGCCCAGGGTAGAAGAGCCGATGGGTAGGACCCCGCTGCTCCTCACGTGTACACCAGAAGAACATCGCCAATTGAGATCACTCTACCCAGTTACTGGAATTCCAGTGAACACATCCCGCAACAAAAACCCTGTTAACAGAGCCCTGTGCACCCTGCTCCTTTGGCAAAACAGAAACACTGTCAGATAGATAACCTTACATACTTTCCCCCGAAGAGTGTCAAGATCACCTTACGGGAGGTCTCCAGCTTCTATCAATGCCAGATTTCTACAACTGTTACAAGGAATCTAAAGAGTAAAACTGAGTACTACACATTACCTGCTGTTGCATGGTCATTAAAAGAGATCATAACACAAAAATACATAAGTAGTTTAAGAGAAAAAATTAGAAACACAACGCAGTTTAGCAGATGTTGTTATCTTCACTAGTTCACGAGATACAAGAGAATCTGAGTGGCGTGTGATGTCACTGTGCCTTATCATCAGCCAGCCGACTGTCGCCACACACACAGCTGTGGCAGCTTCGATGTGTGTATTACGTTTCCTGTTAACGGATTGCATTTTCCTGAAAGCATGGTACAAATACATTTCTTAGCGGGTGTAGCACATTTTGCCTACATACCTGGCAAGGAACAGTTGTGTCAGTTTTTCTGGTAAACGGTGCTTTCTAAGCATTTGCGACAAGAGGACCTTTTTTGTTCCTCACAGTGTACTGCCCAAAAAAGCCAACATGTAATGTTCACAAAACGTAATGCCAAAGTAATTATATGCTATGTAAGGGAGGCAACCCCTATTATATTCATGAAATTGGGAAGTTAGAAGGCTGAAATTATTAAATGTTTAAGATCTCAGTAATACTTAACACCGCCCAAAGAATCGTAATTTAACTCCTAACTATTTTTTTATATTTTGACAAAATTTGATTTTCAAACTCGATTTTCAAGGGCTTATTCCGCTCTTAATAATAACTTTTCTTGAAAGTGTCCTATATAATGTATACTTCATTTTTCACGAGGAATCACCTCCCGAAGTTTGGGCTATTAATTTCCTTACACCCTGTATAATGTTTTGTGTCCTACATCTTCGAAAAAACTTTTGTCTAAAATAACTTTCTTCAGGACATGACAAGCGCTTGTTTTTTTTTTTCTTATGTACGCAGGGCTTGTATTCCCTATTTTCTAACCACTTATGTTCGTTTTTTATGTGATGTAGTATTGATATAAATTTATTGAACAAAACAGAACTGTCACCATTATAGGTTTGTGCTGACCACCATAAATGATTATTCATGCTGGTTTTCCAGGACTGAATTTCTGGATGATTTCCATCCACTGCCTTGAATATTTTTATAAGGCTCTTAGAAACATGCAACACATCAAATTCATGTTCAATATTCGGAAACCACATTTTTAATAAATATCTTATTCCTTTGTGTCTGTCTGAAAGGAATAGCTTTATATCACAGTTTTCTTTATTCACAAAAAACTTTACATTATGTAAGCACAGGCAGTTTTTTCTAATTCACCCTTTACCATTTCTTTATGAACAAATTCAAATTGAACTACAAGGCTAGTCTCCAAATCCATAAGTGAATACGCCAGATATTTAGCACAAAAGCCGGGAGAGTCTTACTGGCCATCTCCAGCTATTCCACAGGTTTATTTCTATTTTTTAGTCAAATTAATTTTTTTTTCTTTCCAAAACTTTTTGACTACTGGCCTGGTTACTACACTAATAATCCCGCCTAATACTGTACAAGAAAACATATGTAATAGTTTTGCAGAAAGACAGGAAAGGCTCAAATAGAATGCCAGATAACAACAATGCTGACTCTAACAATGCATTTCCTTTTATTCATTTCAAAGGCTGTGAATACCAATGCAATTCATTACCACAATCACAAATAGATTTCACACACAACATAGACCCTTTAAAATAATAAGAAATACTTCTGACCGGCTTTACATGTGTAACAGAACTGAAAAAAAGTTTGTAAACATGTCCACGAAACAAATAGATACTCCTTTTCCGTTTCGCCAATGTCGCTTTCTACATTTTCGCTATCTGTATCATTAATGTTACTAAATGTACCGGACATGTTATCTAGTTCACAAAAACTGTCATTCAAATTACCGCTTAAACAAGCTGATGCACTTGCTTTAGTTTCTAAGACTAAACATTTTCTAGCAACTTCACTACCTAGTTCACACTGTGTTTCGATGCAATGTAGGTCTATTCATAACAGTTTAACTTTCATTACCTACATTACAGTTGTCATCTTGATTCAATGCTGGATAATTTTATATTAATGCATCCACGACTTCTTTACGTTTCTTGATAGTGAATCTTTTATCTGTATCGTTATGTTCTGAAGTAGTCGTTCGTGATATTGAACTACATTCTCCAAGTGACTTTTCAATTGTAATTGAAGGGACAGTTCCAGGTTTAAGTTTAGGTCCTTGCAATTTTTCTTTGGTCAGCAACTTAATTTTTAACTTTTGCATTTCATCGTAGTCTGTAGTGTTTGAAATGCACTGAACACTTACCCGGTGAACAATTCTTCCACTTACAAAATGCAACCCATGTGCGAAACTTTTTGGTGATTTGCTGCGGTTTGGTAACCTGTGGAAGTGTATCCTTTGCTGCTTACAGATTCCAATCTAATTGGTCGTCTTACTACAACTATAGGCACTACACGCAGGTATTTTCCAGTCTTCACGAAAACAGCAGGCAAATTGAAATAACATGCGCCAGGCATGGCAGACAGGCCACAGGCAGTGCGATATGGTGCAGTGACGTCACAGCTCCTCACATTTCCTTGCACAGCGGCTGTACAAAGCAGCGCACAGAAAATATAAATACCCTTGAATTTGTCTAAACATCTTTGTTATTATGAGTAAAACATGGTTTTGTGTTGTGGTCTCCTTTAAAAACATTCAACTTATAAACTAAAGTGATTCTTCAGTGCATCTTTTAAATTAAAGCAAAACAAGGAATGCAGTGAATACTAAAAAGCTCACTCTACATCCTAAAAATAGGTAAAGGTGAGAAGATCTGAAACAAAAAAATATCTAAATTCTATACATACAGCTTCTTTTTAAAACTGCTGCATTTATTTTGGATTAGATTTTGTGATTTAGTGAAAAACTTGTCTCAGCATCTGCTCATCAAACAATGAGTTGAAATTGCCTAAATTTAAAATAAAACAAGATTAAGGGCCGTATCTATAAACGGCTTTCGAATGACAACCAACTGCTCACGAATGCTTTCTCTATGGGGATAGTAGTTGGTTGTCATTCGAAAACCGTATATAGATACGGTCCTTAGTCTGAAGGTGGGCTATATTGACATGGTGACCACCAAATAGTGGGAGAATATTCCCAGACTTGTCCATGTTATAATGGAGAATAAGTAAATTTTCTAGAAGAATAAAAATAGCAATACATAATGTACTGTACTGTATTCGAAAATTGCAATTTTTTAAAAAATACTGTATAAATATCAACCTAATAAAACACATTCCAGGTAGTAATGACATCTTCCACTGAAACTGTTTTATCATTACTGATCTAGCATCCTCTTGATTGGTTCAGAATAAGCAGTAAATAAAACAAAACTTTGGTTAGATTAAATATTGTTTACAGCCTGAGAACTTTCAGACTGAGTTTGCCAGATGTCACAAATCTGCAATAAGTAATATGGAAATATTGCCAACTGGAGCTCGCCAACTTCACTTCTCTACGTCACTCCATATAAATCGAAGGAAAATAAAAGACAGAATAAGAAAAATTAAGCCAAGAAAGGTACTGGAAGTTTGAAAGATACCTGGATGTAAACATAATTCACATCAAAACATAAATATAATTTCTTGTACTCATACGTGACCATTAACATCTACGAAATTATTCTACTGGTAGAGCAATCACTACACAACTTAACTTACATGCGAGGTGAGAAAAAGATAATGAAAACAGTGATTCTAAGTTCATTGAGGGAAAATTAAGTATTGTAAACAGAGGCGGCTAGTAGGTTGCTGCCCGGTAGGGCACAAGTTGTGCTAGTTGACGCTACAGCCACTGACACGCTGGTATGTAGGTGCCACTTATTACTGACTGGTCACAACACAATAAGAAGCCAGTAGATATTTCATGGCCATTGGTATACGGAGATAAGTCCACACGAGTGTACAGTTCTCGGCAACTTGTGACCTACCTGACAACCACCCTCGAGCCGCCACTGATTGTCAATAAATATACTTGACTATAAGGACACACACCAACAATTTTAACACAAGAGGAAATCAAAACTTAATCAAATATAAAGACAAGACTTGTTCATGGAATTTAACAATAAATTAATAAAGTCAATAGACAACATTGGACGACAAATGATTTTTACAGATTTATCTGATAGCAGTATCTGTAGTTTGATGATTGATTCCATACAAGATATTGCTGTCATGGACCAGCTGGCAATCTGTGTTCGGTACGTAGTGCAAGGAAAGGTGTATGAGCAACTTCTTGACTTGTGTGTAGTAGAAGAAGCCAATGGGCAAGCCCTATTTGAAGTAATAAAATATTTAACAAAATATGGATTATCTCAGAAAAATGTTGTAGCTTGTTCTTTGATGGAGCTGCCAATATGAAGGGTTGCTATCATGGGCTACAAGCTCAACAGACGAAAGAAAACCCGCACTGTATGTCCCATGTTTTATATCTGGTCGTGGCAGATTCTACAGTGAACTGCCTTCAGGCTGAAAACTTGTTTGGCTTAGTAGAGGAGACCTCTTGTTTCCTCAGCCAATCCTACAAAAAAAATGAGTGTGTATGAAAAACAAACAAACATCCATTTAAAAGGCCAAGAAAAGCTATACAGACGTAAAAAAATTGGCACTGCTAGATGATGGAGCAAGCACAAAGCCCTGACTTCAATAATTGACTACGAATCATTTTCAGAAGATGTTGACTGTACCAATGATTCTTGGAAGTTGGTGAATCTGTTTTGTGTATTGCTGCAAATTTCTGATGGTGACTTCGACTGCAAAAGTAAGTGTACAACTCGAACACTCATTAGCCAATGGACTAAATTTGAACATTTACTTACTGCTTTTATTATTTTGTATTTATTCGTAGCAACTTCACCAGTTTCTGGATTTACAAAGTAAAAGTCTAGATTACTTAAAAGTGTGGAAATTAGTACAAAACTTGATAACACAAATTAAAAAAAAGAGGGATGAAGCATTTTTCGTTAAATTACTTAAATGCTGTAAAAAGTACACTGCTCACATACAAACCAACTTTAAAGACAAGTGAACTAGAAATGGAGGTGGATTTCCCTGTAGAAAAAAAAAAGGATTAGCATACAAAAATGCCAGGAGAACGTGTCCAGGATGAATCACTCTCTCTTACTACTACCCAAAAGTTTAAATTGTTGTATTTTAGTATTTTAAACTATGCTATGAAAAGCACTGGAGAATGGTTTGTTCCAAATCAAGATTTACTTGAAAATTGTGCTATTTTGGATCCCAAAAACTTTGAAAACATGTTCAATCATCCCAGTCATACTTTTTCCGTGAATTCATTGGTAGCAGTGTCAAATTTAGTAAACATTAGCAGATTGGAACTTCTTAATGAGCTGAAACAGTTTGCTGCACAGTACGATGTTTTCAATCTGGCCCTGGGAAGAGAATGCGGTGATGAACTTGTACTTGGTGAAGCAGGATCGAGCGATGAAGATGTTGATCATAAGTCTGTGTAAAATCAATTCTACTACCTATTAAATGTTCCCAGTGTCTATCATGTGCTTTTACTGTATTGTATGATCTATCTTCTCAAACAGGTCTTTTCAATCAATTGTATTCCGTTTAAAAATATTTAATGACAGTTCCATGTACTCAAGTTTCTTGCAAAAGAGTCTTTTATAAACTAAAAATTGTCAAAAACAAACTAAGATATTATTTACATCTTAAAATTAAATAGAAACATGTTACTCAATGTGTCATCCTTTTCGTGTGTGTAGCTGTCAACCTCCATGATACTCTGTGAGTACATGTTTCTATTTAATTTTAAGATGTAATTAGTTGCCTAGCGGCCTTTGTTTCCCTGTATCTAAGATATTCTTTAGATCAGGAACTATTCATTAATTTAATGCTCCTGAACTGTGAGAGACTTATTCAAAAAAGTTAACAAAAGTACATAGACGACATCACATGCACAAGTGATGAACTCAGAAAAAAGTTAATGGTATGACTATGCATGTTCAGTATGAATTATTTCATAACAATGAAAAATTACAATTTTTGAAAATATTACCATTTCAACAACATCCAATATCATTGAATTATATTATATGCAATGCTGTGAGTGCTTTGTTCCTTATTTAGAAGTTAATGGTATGACTATGCATGTTCAGTAAGAATTATTTCATAACAATGAAAAATTACAATTTTCGAAAATACATATTACCATTTCAACAACATCCAATATCATTGAATTATATTATATGCAATACTGTGAGTGCTTTGTTCCTTATTTAGAAGTTAATGGTATGACTATGCATGTTCAGTATGAATTATTTCATAACAATGAAAAATTACAATTTTCGAAAATACATACCGGTATTACCATTTCAACAACATCCAATATCATTGAATTATACTATATGCAATACTGTGAGTGCTTTGTTCCTTATTTAGAATTAGAAAGTAATGTCATGCAATAATATAGTTTTATGAAAAACTATATATTTGTATAAAATATTATTACACTTATTTTTTTAAATAAATAGAATTTGTTAGTATAACACCTCTAGTGACTAGTGACTACAAACTTGCTCGGTACACCCAATATGAAATTATTAGTTTGGGGGAAGGGTTCTCAGATATGTTTTGCCGAGGGCCAAGTGGTCTGTCAGTCCGACACTGCCTTCACCAGTGAGTCGTAGAAAATATGCACGGAACAAGAATTGTCGGGAGTAATTGTATAAAGAATAAGAAAATGTCTTTCCTTATCTGAGACTGTTGTAAAGATATACTCACACTATTTTTCCAAATCCAAATGTCTGAAAACATAAAAACTTTGTAGGCTATAGTTAACATTTATCTTAATGTTTCATTGCATTTTAAAGGCAGGTGGTTTAAAAACATTGAAATCTTTTTTACCAGTTTTGACAGCCCAGATTTTTTTACCCAATGGTCCGAGTCACAAGGGCAAGCAGGAAAACACTGATTCCTGGCACATGAGCGCAACAACCCAACCCTCACGCACCTAGCGGCCGCCCGGCAGTTACGGATAACTTGTTGTTTACGCCTCCATACAAAATATATTCCAAAATATATACGAAACAAAGTATTTGGCCACTTGGCTATCTGTTACAATATTTATTATGCCCAAATTGCACTTAATTTTAAGAAAGCTTTACGATAAACAGTTTGAAGAATACTATCATCCAATCACAACTAATAAACCTTACGAAAATGAAGTTATAGTAAAAAAACTCGATTATCGCACAAAATTCAGTGACCTAGACCCTTCGGGGCCTCTTGGGTCCAAGGAGCCCTCAGCAATTGCCGAACTGGCCAGTCCGACCCTGGGTTAATATATTACGTGAAATGTAGATGTTTCTTAAGACTGAGTAACCTAACATTAACTGCAGACACTGTTTCTTATAGGAAAACATAAATTCATTTACTGACTTTGGCGTAACAGACACTTTTTGGGAATGTAACTCATCCGTTAATCAATGACTTACTGTACGACAATGTTTTGTTATTGCTACATACCTATTTTAACAATGAATTTACTTCCTTTTTTGTATTAATTTGCCTTTGTAAATGAATGCAAAAAATATGTTCACACATAATTATGTAGACAAAAACATATTACAACCTCGTATACTCTTTCAAAAATTTGTATATTATATTTTAAAAACAAAAAATTAAAAGGAATCCCAATGCAAATTAATACTACATGCTTAAACATTGTTACATATTATAAATAATGGCAATAGTATTACTACACAATAGCAATATCTTTAATTTTGGAAAAAAAGGAGGAACCACAAAAAAAAATTGCAAGACCCATTTTGACCGCAAGTAGTAAAACTGTTTCAGAAAACAAAATTTAACCTTCGCCAACAACATAACCATGAAAAGAGCTCTACATAACATACAAAACCTTCAAAATGTTTTCTAATGCAAAAATTTTACTGAATATCACTTGTACTACACTTATTTGCAGCAACTTCACTAGTTGAGGAGAATAACTTTTGAGGTACTCTCCGTTACTTTATTGGTCCCTCTCCCTCACAAAAGCAGTAAAGTTACTGCGTAATCACAATAACTCTGTAATAATTTAACATAACTTAGTTTCCTTGCAAATAAACCCAATACCCAGTACTATTAAGCAATTTTTGCAAATAATAAATTCTTCTTTACAATGTTTTAACTTTAAACAGTGTGAAAAAAATTAATTAAATAATTCTGTTCAAAGTTGTGGTGTATGAAAAATATGGTGCAAACATGCTAATAGGAGAGCTTGCCTATGCACAAATTTACATACTTTCTACAAAGAAGGCATCTAATAGAGATGCTCAAGCAGAATTCAACAGCAAGATGTTGAACAAGAAAGTTTTTATTGTACATGTATGCAACATGAAATGAATTAAACACATAACGATTGTAGAACATTGAACAATATGTGATACCAACAAAAAATATGATTATATGACCAGAAGTGTTAGGATGCTGAAAGATACTACCAAAAGTAAGAACTTTACAACTATTTACCTATACAATTCCATTGTCTTTGAAATATTTTACAGATTACAAAAAAATTATATGCAGTAATGTTTTCCAACTCATTAGAACTCCTACGTTTCATCTTAAAACACTGATTCAACAGAAAAATTCAATGTTGTCTTCTTTCACGAAAATTATAAATAAGCTGGTGTTTTGACAAACACTATAATCGCGGTCTACTATACAAGTCACTTATACCCAATCCACACACATACCAGCACATTTGTTTCATTCGTCTAATACAAACTGGATGAGAACTGTGATTCAAGATCTGTCACATCAACTCCGAAAGACTTCTGGCGACATTCATTGACCAACTGACTCAGTTCACCAGCACTGTAGCCTAGCAACTGTTTCAAATTGCAAACAAACTTGTAGACAAACCGCTTGCCATGCACCTTGGAGATCATGTGGCCATCGTAGTAGTAGCGCAGTGCTCTGCTGAGCTTCTCATAGTTCATGTTTGGCTTGTTCTTGCGGCTGCCCCACAGCAGTGCCACCATTTCCGGGTGGTTCAGCTTAAACTCACCATTGGTGCCTACCCAGTGGATGATCTCTGTGTGGTCCTTGTCTGTCAGCAGCTCCAAGAGAAACTGCCATAGCTGGATTTGCCCATTATTGCCTGTACGATTGCTACACACAGTCGACTCTAATGAGTTCAAAGGTAGGCCAATCACACGTGGCAGTTTCAGGATTCGTCCTTGTTTTGGAATTTTCTCCTTAAACTGGAAACAAAATTAAATGCAGAACTTGTGTTAATGAGTTACATTTCATGTAATATTAAATCTATACTTTATATCTTGACTGTGAAAGAAATAATAAATACAGTCAAACAAAGAGTAATTTTTTAATCAATGGCAAACGTTCACAATCTAAGAAAACGGCAATAAGTCCTAATGGCCAAGAACCTATATATAACATTTACAGATCCTTTAGAGACCGTGCTTTACTGAAGTGCACATGAATTATTGAATTTTGACCCACAACTGCAAGTAATGCAATGAGGAAATAATACAAGAGCAGTATTTATTTATTAAGACAGCTAAGATTCCAACATACCAAACATTTTTTTTTTGTCAACATGAAAGGATTATGTTAAATGGGTAGAGGAATGAGTATTTCGCGTATTGATTCTAGGTCAGGTTGAACGTCAATGATGTATACTTCACTGTCATTACTGTGATCGGACGACAGTTGTTCTGATATACATTTGACTACCGCAAACCAGTAATGAATAAGGAAATAAATTGTTGCGAACACACGTTGTACCTGCGGGGAGGTTAGAAGACAATGACTATTTGACTGTAGCCAGTGTGTGTATAGGACTGAGAAGTCTAAGCTGCTACCAGATGAATATGTGAAATAATCATGCCTCTATAAATGGGTGACAGTTTATGATGACACTAACAAAACCTTGCTTCAATAGAACTGTCATAATATGAATACCGGTATGTTACTTCATGTAGACCTATTACATGTGACGACAAACTGGATTATAGTAGGAAAAATTACTGACCATTGGTACAGTGTTCTTTTTAAGAACTAAGTTTTGTGTCCATAAAGTGAGGCTGTGTAGGAAACTAAGTTTCTCTCATAGAATGTGAGGAATCAAATTTTTTTTGTAATACTGATTATATTAACGATTGGCTTAGAAGACTTCGGGCCTCTGAAAAAGGAAATTTAAAAACAGCAACCATGGAAAAGTTTTTGATTTGACTGAGAAATTTGCAACAGAAGAAAAACGTCAAAACTCATTTTTTATCTGCAAAAGAACCAAGAACTTCGGAATTAATCAAAATAGTACATTCAGATGTGTATGGGCCAGTACGTACAGCATTACATGGTATTTCGAAACATTCTGTCACATTTGCAGACGACCATTCTTGATACTGTCAAGTCTATCTCAAAAATAAATTAAATAAAATCCAGCTATCTATTGGTAAGAAGATAAAAATGTCTTCAAGCAGACAACAAAGTCTCTAAGTACTGTAATCCTGAATTTGATGAGTATCTGAAGAAGTGTAGTACCAGAAGAATGATCATCCACACCAAATACACCTCAACAAAATCCTATTTCAGAACAGAAACACAAAATCATCTCTTGAAGAAAGTGTTTCAAATTGTTTTTTGGCTGAAGCTGTGAAAACACACAATTATTTGACCAACTGTTTATATTGTAAATTGAACAAAGGTGAAACTCCAGTCCAACAAAAAATTAGAATAATTTCCATCAGTCTGCCACCAGCAAATCTTTGGTTTACAGACATTCATCTTCAGCAAAAATTAAGCTAGCAATAAATTGCACTTGAAGGATAATGAAGGTATTTTTGTTGGCTATAACTAAACATTAAAGGAAAACAAAGTACGTACGCCTAGTCAAAGAAAAGTTATGACTTCAAGAGATATAAAAGAATAAATTCTTTTATCATGCAAAAGAAGAAACAAACAATGAAGAAAATTATTAAATTATTTTACAAAAAAAGACTCATGCTGACTTCATCGATTTCAGCCAAACACAGTCGGCGAATTAGTTCCAAAAACATTCACACAGCACCGCCGCCACTCCAATCCTAAAAGGCGGTGCAAATCTTTTGCAAACACAATCACCGATAGGGAGATGCAACACACAAAGAAGCAAACACAGAAAAAAAAATATTCCGAACTATACATACAAAACAATATTGTCGCTGAAAAGGTGTTGACCAACCAAATTAAACTATTTCGCAGCAAAAAGAAAAACTTTAAGAAAGGACAGATCTAAATTTGAAGAAAGCAAACTTTAAGACCAAAGCCTTTAAGAAAACCCCCAAACTTAACAGGAAACTACTGCATGAATGATGAATTCACTATGACAATACAGGAAAATTATGAAGGGCACTCAATGAAGATGATTCCATAGAAAGGTCTTAAGTAATAAAAAATGAAATCAGTGAACATCAAAAAAATGTAACTTGGGAAATAGTTGACAAAATGGGAAATGTGAACGATATAAGCACAAAAATAATCCTTACAAAATATATATGTCAAATAGGGAGTTAGAAAGACATAAAGTGAGACTTTTTACTATAAGTTTCGTCCACAACCGGGACATTAGCAACCGTTGTCAAACTCAGTTCTCTACTACTTCTCTAAGGTACCTAGGTCATTCCATGTCAAGTGACCCAAAATTTTGGCATTTGTGAACTTCCAGTTTGTCCAAATTAGATTCATATAATCTACCACCTGTGACAGTAAAACACATACATTTTTTTAATTTTTGGTAACATATTTCTTAAGTTGCAGCTCTATGAAATCTTTTAAAATCCACATTTCCATTGTCATTTTATTACAAAATCAAGTTGTACTTTGGCTATAAATGTGATAGAAAAATGAATAAGGCTTGGTTTCCGTCGCCACATTGTATTTTATTATTTTTAGCTTTTTTTTTGGAATTCTAAGATGAAAAATGTTAAATAAGCTATTATACGTCAAATTCTATTAACAATTCGCTACAGTAAAGACCTTGCGATTCAGCTGTTAACTTTTAATTACGCTGCAATCTGTGTGGCAAATTTTTTTATACTCATAATTTGCCAGACAAATTGCGACCTAACTACACATTACTAGCTCTATTGCCATGCTTGTACCCTATTGTAGCTCAAGGTAAGTAGAATTTGCGATATAGTTGCTGATTTATCATTTTACTTCTCAGAATTCTAAAAAAAAGTGAAAAATAATAAAATTCAATACGGCGAATGAAACTGAGCCCCAAGAAGCATTTTGTAGCTAATTTTATCATTGACGAAACTAACTTTTGGCCCCTTATCAATAGGGATGAAACTTTAAATTTTTCCCAAAAAATTTAGTTGGTCCTTATAATCACAGTCATCCTATATAACCAAAATATATAATTTGTTTTGCCTGTTCTAAACACAGTGAATGGTGTAAGTATATAATTACAGTTGTGTTAGCAGATCACTAGTGCATAGAGGTGATTCAGGACCTACCAAGCTGCTGGCAAATGGCTATGTGGCACTTCTTATACTCAGCTTCGTTGGCTCAAGACACTGCTCTGAATGCATGCCAATCAAATGCTGAGCTGGCACAGTGGTAGGGCAGAGCTCTTGCTTATTTCTGAACTCAGATAACATAAGAGTAAAGGGATGGTTGGTCACTCATGTCGGATGACTGCAGGAGCTTGTCCAAGCATACAGAACACAGTATTTAATACCAATGTAACTTTCTTATTAGAGTGAAATGTGCTGTCTATATGGGAGTTGTTTCTATTACTTTGGACAATGTTTGAGCTTAACCTCACTTCTGTGTGTGCATATGCTGACAGTGGCCGACCAAGTGAGTGATAGAATGTATTGTTGCAAATCATTTAACAAAGACAAGCACAAATCATTTAAACATAATCTTAGGCCTGTAACAGAATGTATGTGTCCTGTTTCTGATATGATTAAGAAAGGAATAAAAATTTGTGATAGTTATGGAAAAAAATTAATCAAGAAAGAAAGTAATTAACGTATATTGAAAATGTTGAAAATGAATCATTAACTGTGGAAAATAGCATGCCTGGCCCTAGTCATTAAGATGTTGAGTTTGTGAAGTTATATGTTAGCTTGGAGTATTTGAACACGTCACTCGGCACTCTTGAAAAAACAATTGCATACACAGTTGTAGTGTAAACAAAAAATAGAAAGAATAAGAAAATGTTTGACAAAGAAATTATTTATACCAGTGCATGAAAGTGATCTTGGAAAATATTTAAAGTACTGAGAATGAAACAATAAATCAGTTGAAAGAAAAGTTTAATAAAGAAAACCTAAGTCTTTATAAAAAAAAATTCAGATTCTTACAGTACATACTACCCAGAAGCTGGAGCTGCAAAAAAATACAAGATGAATTTGGTGTTAGCAACCGAACGGTACGGAAAGTAAAAGCTTTAGTAAAAGAAAATGACATTTTGGCAGTGTATAATTCAAAACCCAGCAAGGTTTTCAATAACATCATACAAATACAACATGTCACCAAATTTTAGAATAGTGATGATGTTAGTTGTTTAATGACTGGCAAGAAATATTTTGTTTTGGTAAAGATAAATAACAGTGACTGAATTTATGCACGTACAAAATCAGCTGGTATTAGAGAATTTAGAATTGTATGAGTTATTCAAGAATGAGTTTCCAAATGAGAAAACTGGGTTTTCAAAATTTGCTGATGGCACTCAGTCTGTGTTTGTACAATACATCAGAATGCCATGCAATGTCCTGTATTAAAACCTTAAAGTGAATAATGGTACTACTTGGCCAAGATAATGTGTGACGAGCCAAGTACAGCATGCTACGTTAACAAGTGCACTTCTAGTCCAAATATGGAAAATTTAAAAGAAGAGTTACACATGAAACTAGATGAAAAAATGATGACAACATTACTTACAAGCAGTGGGTAACAGTGAACAGGTGCACATTTGAAACCTTCCTAAACCAACATAAGAGTTTTTAGACTCATTATGTGAACAATTATTGATTTTGAAAAGGCATTCTTTCCTAGCAATAAAAAAATGAGTATACTACAATTATTTAATATAAAATCTAAAATCAAATTAAGCTTTAGTTTTCCTTAATTTTGCAGAGAATTATACCTTTGCTTTGCAAGATGAATTAATCATTTCACTGAAACGAGTAAACTGTTTTTCATAAAGCAGTCTACTACAAGGCTTCTGATGGTTTAAAATCCCAAAGTATTGTCTATGTTTTCGAAAATCTGAAACATGACACAGCTGCCATCCAAATGTTTCAGAAGAAATTAATTTCTTACATATCTGGTTCAGGACTAATTATCAATTTAAAAGAAATCTCATTTTTCTTGATAGTTCTGCAGCTCAATTTAAAAGAAAAAAAACTTTTTAAATATATTCCAACATGCAAGTGAGTTAAAGATAACATTCATTCTCCAGAGTTCATTTTTGTATCCAGTCAAAACCACCAAGAAGAGCAACACTGCACAAAGAGCTTTCTTCTGCCACCAAACCTATACCAGGTACCCAAAAATTCCGCACCTTTCTTGCTGAATCAGATAATGAAATACTGGCAAAGGTATTTTCATTTAGTAATGAGTCTCTCAGATTCTCTATATCAGAATAATACATAAAACAAACCCTATCTTATCAACAAACAAAGGGATATGTAACATGCAGCTATGAAGATCAGTGGTGGCTTGCTTAATTTTTTGTCAAAGGATTCTCCTACAGCGACAGTGAAACAAATTCCTCCATCCTGCTGGACCTACCCCATCATTTATATACCTATAAGATAACGACATGCTTGATGTGCCAATCAGCCAGATTTTAAACCCCGTGGATTGAGATGTCCTACTAACACAACATACTACCTCCGCAAAGAAGAGATTAATTCTGCGATCACAGTACTTCATCTCACATTGAATTATTGACACTGATGTGGGGAAACATAGTGTGAAATTTAGAAGTAAATGTGTTCATTAAACTACTTTTCTATGTGTTGTTCAGTAATTATCAAGTTAAAACTCAATCCTTGAAGTTTGTAAATTAAAATTGATGAAAATTCTTGCTTCAGCCATATGAATAACAGGCACAAGGTCTATTTCAAAGATGGTAAAATGTATGATCCCATTACAATCCTACAATGAAAAAAAAGGTACAATGTTGAAAGTTTATACGTAAATATTTAAAAAATTTTTGAAATCACACTTTTTGAGGTTCTCATGGTCAAACTTTAAGTTTGGTGATCTCGAAATAAATTACTCTCGAAACATGTTATCAATAACATAAAACATAAGCCTAAAAAAATTAACAACAAAAAAACTTATTATTTTAGCCTTGTATCACATTTACAGCCCAGGTAACAGTTAATTTTGTGATAAGACGACAATGGAAAAATGTGAATTTATGAGCCCAAATTTGGACAAAATCAAAGAGTGTCATGATTCTTTATTAGATCACTTGACATGGAATGACCCACCTATAACAGTTAAAGAAAACTTAAAATTACATCAACTGGATGCATAGACAATCTTCATCCATGCGGCCATTAAAAAAGAATGTTGCATGAAAAAACCCTAAAGTCTAGGAAGCTTTTTTAAAAGGAAAATTTAAATGAGGTAAATTACTTATAACAAAGTAAAGAAACAATTAGAATATCAAAGTTCTGAAAAAGAACACGTTTGCTTTCTCAGAAAGGCACTATATGGCCTTAAACAAATAGAAGAGTAAGGTTTATAAAAACATAGTAAAAATGTTGACCTATGTGTTTACACTCAAGGCTTAGGGGAAGAGAAAACTATCATTGTTATGGTGGTGATTTAATCACTGGCTCACTAAGAGTGTGTGGTAGTTAAATAAATGCTGAATACATCAATTTATTTCTACGCTTTTTTCGAAGCCAATATGGATAACATACTCAATGACAATCCTAGATAATGGTATTTACCAGTGGCGGTGCGTAAGGCCGTGCTCTCGTGCTGTAGCACTGAGTAAAATTTTACAAAGTTATTTTGTAATTAATTTTATTAAATTTCAGGCAATGTGACACAATTTATACTTCTAACCTTTCTTTATAAGAGATCTACTGCTTTGCGCTAAGTTATATAGGCGGATGGAATTTTCTCAATTAATTTCGCTCGTGTGAGCCGCCCTTTACTATGGTGTAAACCTGGCTCGGTGCTCCCACGGACTAGCGCACGGTTGTCACTCCCCTTTCCTACCCCCTGTCCTAGCCAGAGGCGTAGAGAGACGCGGGAACCTCGCCTTTATCAACACCTGCTCCGTGTAATGAGCAGAGTAGCCCTGCTACCTACCGCGCAACCGCGCGATAGTTACATCAGCGCGTTGAAAATGTTGGCCGCTCGCCAATTTTCGGTGTCGCATGGACGTGTAGCTGACTTAGAATAACTTTTATGAATAGTACGTTACTATGTATTATTATTGTAAGTTGTGGGCGACAGTGACGTGATACTGTGCATAAATAACGAACTGCAGTAGAATCTATGTTATTAGTCTTTGGCGCAATGGATACATTACCGACGCTTTATGATGGGATAATTTGGTAAGTCAAATTTTACAATATTGATTAATTTTTCTGAAAATTCTGTGTTGCTTGACGGTAAGTGGAAATTATTATTGTAAGGTTTGTGTCCTTGGTCTATTACTGGCAAGTTTGTTTTCAGAATGTGACGTGGTATGAACTGCACACATTTATTTACGTGTTCCGTAATTGTAATCATAAATATCGCAGGCCTAAGGCCTAGCTGATAATAAAACGAGCTGCGCAGTGTATGTGTTGATTTTCGTGTGTACAAGCACAAGAAACGTCTAGTTTTCATAACTGAAGGAGTTATTTACTTATAGTTTTCGGGATAGTTATTTAATCGTATCAAAATGATATGAGGATGCGGGTCTGAAGATATGCGTAGGCCTACTTCGCGTGTGTTATAAAACTGCGTCTGTATTTAGACGAGCCGAACTCTAATTTAGTCTTAAGACGTCTCACATGCGATATTGTTGGCATTTTATCTACGAGACGGGTTCACATTAATCGTGAGGAAACACAGAGGGAACGCAGTAAGAACAAATGTATAGAAACTGAGTTTGTAGGATACTAACTTGCCGTTAGTGGTATTCATTGCTTGTGTATTTAACGAGTACCTATACATTGTAGATAACATCTTTAAGTTGAAAGTTTTTTACAACACACTTTATTGACTACATTACTGCTTGCCATGAAACGCAGTGCAATTTCTCAATACATATAAAGAAAAAGTTCTATACCTTTGAGTTAAAAATACGATTATTAGCAGGGAAATAAAGTATAGCGATTTGAGGGAGAGGGTGTGAAGGACATATCATATTCAGAGCACTGAGCTCAAAACATTGACCGGCCGCCACTGGTATTTGCTAACTTTATGAGTAAATATTTATCCAGAATTACTAATTTGTTACGTGTGATCTCTTGCGCCGCAGTTAAATGCACGAGGTTCCGGGTCAGAGATTGTGCCTTAGAAGTTCGTAACACTAGAAACAATTTTATTTAAGACATTGGCTTAAACTATTGTCTAGGAATGTTGTTGTTTAATTTTCGAAAATTGGCTCCAAGAAACCTACAGTTATTGATTAATGATTTTAGCATTGAATTATGTACCATGCCCTCTTAAGCATATAAATTGATAACATAAAACTTACAAAACTTTTAATACGAGGGATTCAAGAATCGTTAACTATTGTCTAATAATTTAATTCACGCATGTCTAAAGATGAATCATTATCGTACTACAAAAATACACCAAATAAATTTTTTAGTAATTTTAGAATAAAGGATGGCAAGGGATGTGCAATATCATAGTTATATAGAACCTGTAATGTATCCTGTCGTTCCCTCTAAACCAGACATAGCCCACGCCTTTAGTTATCCTCAGCCAATTTAAATACTGTTTTAAAAAAAAAAATATGTTTGTAAAGACAGCTCTTTGCTACCTTCAAGGAACAAAGAAATTATGACTAGTTTACCTTACTAGGTAATGGCAGATGCAGAATTTGCTTCAAGGTAAAATGACAAAAATTCACCCACAGGGCATTGTTGTAAATTTAAAGCAGAACTTCTAGGAATATAAAAAAAGACAAAAGTAGGGTTACTTACATCAGGATAGATTATTCTCAAATAAGCTGCCAAATAGACTACATTTTATAAACTAATTTCAAATGAAATAGTCAAATACATTCAAAAGGAGTGAACAGATGTACACTGTGTTTTACATAAATCCTCGATTACTATTGCACCTGTCAAGTTATATTTTTCGCTTCAGCATGGCCATTAAGTAAACAAACATTTGTAGTTTTTTAGAATTCGACCTCACAGGGGTGTAGTGGGGTGAAACATGTTTTTAATGAACCAAAGTTTGAACCAAATGGCCTTACGTGATATCCACTTTTATTGCATACTAGTTTAAAATTATATTTTAAGATTTTTCAAAATTTAACCCTAAACGTGTGAAAAGGCATAATATTTGTTTTTTATTCGCCCATGATATTTATCTAACCAGTTTAGATATTGAGGTAATGTTTGCTTCAAAATGTGGCATACATAAATATCTAAAAAAATTATCTAAGTTTTCCTACTCAATAAAATTATTCAGTTACCACACGAGAAGCTTAGTTTATAGGCTAAACATACAAGACAGACATCCCAAAAAGCAAGTACGACCATCAGGAAATAATTTATACAATTGCATTCTGCAATCCTATCAATAACTGTGGTAGTGAAAACAACATTAAAATGCTGTGGTCTTCTGTCTGATCAGCTTTATAATTTTATGGATTTGGTATGTTTATGAGCTGTACTCTATGGATTTGATTATAATAATGAAAAATTTATTTTCTAGGAATACAATACAAGGTTTTTTTTAGGTAAATCAAAATTTGGAGTTTCTGATTTAAATACTTTGAATTAAACAGGACCATATCAAGGAAAACACTGATTAGTATACAGTTTTCATATATAATACTATAGAGGGGAGTAGTGAGAAGTGCTGTTATGTTTAATAATGGTTGTGGCATAGAAGAGACATTTTTTCAGTATTAGATCAAAATTTTGAGACAAATATTCATTTCACATTTTATTTGCCTTCAGATATCTTAAAAATTCTATCCCGATGAGTGATGTCATCATGAAAGAAAAATTTAAATTTCAAAGTTCTGAGTCACAGAATTTAGTATCTGTACATGAAAAAATTTAACTTAAGTGAGGTTACCGATTTAAAAAACACTGCCGATATAACCTTATATGTTACAAGCATTACAGTGGAGCAAAGCCATAGGCAGACTGCTAGTAATACATAACTAAACATAGATAACACTTGTCCAATAACGCAGCAACGGACGACTTGAAAAGAGGCGGAGCTTCAGTCAGGTGTGGGATACAATTCCTATCTCCATGGATACCGCAGCTGAACATAACCTTCATTTAGCTGTTTGTCTTCGCATGTCCCGGATGAGATGTATGTTAAGAAAATTGATTATTTGTTTGGACTTTGCCTATTTTTCAGGTAAACATTAATCTTATGTATTTGCGTATCGTAACCATGAAATTGAAACTAATATTTTTAACCCTTGCATGCAAATCTATGAATGCGCAACATTTTTGCTTTCTGCAATTACCAACTAACAAATCAGCATGTTTGTAAACAAGCTTTGTTTCCCACAGTATCTCCCCTGCGGTGTGACATCAGGGGGCGTGCACTTCAAGTCGTCCATTATATTAAGATGTACTTACACTCATATGTTCATATGAAACCATCTTATATGCTCCTGACCTCTCTGACAATGAATGCAGCATAACAGTCTCAGGCTGCATAAAATTCTCCCTATTTAATATGCTTCCAGGAGTCACTGTGACTCTTGCCAGACCAATGTGCAGTGCTTTGTAACGAGTAACTCCTCTAAATAATATTGGAGAAGGTATTAGCTTCCAACCATGTTAGCTTGCATGCACGCAGCTGTTTTGATAATCATATAATGCACATTCATGCATTCAAATGTAGCACCTGACTACATAATATATTAGAGCACTTGGTTTGCAAATATTGTAAGTCACCAACTGTCCACTAACAATGTCATTCTCATTTGCAATGCCTCTTTGCCCAACGTAATCTACCTGTAAGTACGTCTCACATTAAGAATTCGAGTTTTTGGAAACAAGGTAGATTGTTATGTGAACAATTGTACAGAAAGAAAACATTTTTATTTTATTTAGGTACTGAGAAGTTTGAAAGTCAACAAAGCAGTGGCGGCTCATGGATACAAAAGTTGGTGAAGCTGCATAGCATTAGACAAGGGTACACTGACCCCTCATAAAGCGGAGCGTCCAGAAAAATTTGAATTTCTGGGTGCACAATGGTGTTATATAGTAAGCAGTTTTTGTAACTGATCACAAAATATACTGCTGGTATTAATTTTAATAATTTTAAGATAAAATATGACAGAATGAAGAATTTAACAAAGACACCTGTATCAAACCTGGAGACATGTTCATTCAAAATCAGTATTATTTTAATACCACGATAATCATAACTTACATTACAATCCACAGTCACATAAAATAAAACTTCCATTAAGAAAATACATAGCGAACAGAGTGGGTACCCAAATGGAGGGTATTCAAAGGCACGGTATCGTACCCCGAATGCAGGCATCTGCCTGGGCATCCGTTGATATCTGCATGACGCAAGGATCACACGAAATAAAGCCCTACGATAGAGAAGCAATGGAATGAGAGATGTGGGGGAAATTAGAGACCCCGAGAAAATCCACTGGCTAATGACAATGTCCGCCACGCTTCCCACATGTGTAAGGTCAGGGACGGGATCGTCCTGCCGGGCGTCCAACCTGGATTGCATAGGTGGGAGCCGAGTGGTCCAACAACTCAAACGCCGTAGCCCCCGTCCAGTAAGTTACTAAAGTTTTTTAAACTGCAAATAGCTCATTTATCACCAATTAGTGTTTGTCCCTCACCATTCATTACTTAAACTTTATATACAACATAAGAAATTATATTTATTAAAACCGAAACTAAATTCTATATGACTATGAAAATTCATACAGAATTTATCATCCTCCATAGTTATCATAGGTATGTACGCCTCATCATTGGAATGAACGTGAATATTTACTAAAAGTTGCCTAAGCACATCCTAGGCCTAATTGTACTAAAGATGTAGAAACAATATATAAACACCTGTTTTACACACAAATGTTTGTGACACATATTACTGATATTTCACATGACAACGAAAACATTCGGCAACATTAACTACCTACAACAATGTAATTAAAATTATCAGTTCACTTACCAAATGTTTATAAGTCAGGTGGATGCATCTTTTCTTAGTTCAGCAAATTTACACTGATCAACATCCTTTCACAGATTGAAAGCAGTTTCTCAAATAGTGTAAGCTATATTGTTTACAGAATTCATGTTTAAGTACTAAAAAAAAGATGGAAAGATAAATCACGACATGCGATGCGAACACGTACAAGTCTGATCAGCGTGGCTGGTTTACTGACTGCTGAGAGTACATTGTTTTCTGTTGTTCGGCTGGGGTCGTACAATTTTGGCCAACCTGGGGCACCCAGGGCAAGGTTCCTGCCTTGACGTGGAATGGTCACAGCAGTCTCAGCACTTCAACACCAAGGGAACCATTTACAGTTTAGAACCACAGTTTCTGTCAAAAACTGTCTTATACCACCCTGTCTTCACTTCCTAGTCCTGCGCTACAGGCTCAAAGACAAAAACCTGTCAACAGTGACTTAAGCTGCATGCTCTGGAGGCACTCGTCACTCAATGCAACACAGACAAAAAAAATTTCTGTTTGGAAAGTTATAAAAGAGTGAAAAGAAAAAATGTGTCTAATTGAAAATGGTCAACATATACAAATAATTTTGATAAACTTTAGGTGAAGTAGTGTATCAGATGCGTCCACTGCGATCGCCTCTGCAGCAAAGTTGTTTGAGAAGTTATCGTACATTGTGTACTTTTATACAGCTCTGAATTATCACGTATACATGAGCATAATGCGTGTGTTCAAGTGGTAGAGAGAAATTGTGAAGAATTGCTTGTACAGAATATACCAAGCTAGCTACTACCCTTAATGATCGGGGCTTACACAACATGAACTGTGGTACTCAACCGATCTATTTATCTCTGCAGGAATACTAACACAACACGCATACAACTCCAGTAAAGGAAAGTGGAGTACTATACCATTTATTATACCAAATTAAAGATAGTATGGATATGGCTAGGTTTTCAAAGTTTAGTGTGGTACTGACTGAGTTTACTAACATTATGTCATTCATTATAGATACAACATTTATGGTAGACTGAATTAATATTGCGATATACAATTAAATTCCATGAAAAGTCAATAACATTCTTTGAAAAGTTCACAAACAATAAATGAAAGTACTTCAAAACAGTACTAGTGTTCAAAAATAACAGTAAAATTCCTTGTAATGGTCAAACAATAGAACATTGTAACAGTTAAAGTTCATTACTACAATAGGTGAAATAAAAAAGTGTTCACAATTATTAAACGTAAAGTTCCTCAACATTTCACTTCAAAATTAACATTGTTTACATATTTAAGTAATTATGTGCCCCTGCTAGTAAGCACAAAGAAACAACTCGGACCACTGGGTATCCAAGTCTGATACCAAATAAAATGTCCACTAACTTCACAAAATATCATGTGACTTTATATCTGTAATCAAATTTACTGTTTTAAAAGAAAGAACTGTGATTTTTACATATTAAATGTCTCAAAGTTTGTTGTAACATGTGACCAGCTCAGAATCACGTATTTTATTTTTATTATTTCATTCTATGTATTAACTATAGCTTTATCTTACGCAAATATATTTTCCTTGCGTTTAATCTATTTAAATTATTTTGGGTTATGTAATGACTGACTTAGGGTAATTGTTTTGTGCTTAATGGAATAATAGTACTAAGAGACTGGCTTAACTTGAACTTCATATTTTAAAGTTATTTCTCTTGTAATTACTACGCGCAAACATGTAAGTGTTTTGGCAGAGCAACGATGCGCAACAATGCTAGCAGGAGGCTGATGCTCGAGAGACGAGCTTTGATTGGCTGAGAGTACCGACGCTAATAAGTTTTGAACGAATGACTAAATTTGTTAACGGGTTTTTTTTATCGGCGTTCCTGGGAAAGAGAGTCATGCAATGTGGCATGCTCTCATTTAAGTGATTTAATTATTGCAGAGAGAGATAAGTGATGTATACCAGGCAGCCAAGGAAGGCTAAGACACATGTTTTCTGAGGAGATATGTTTAAGAAGAGGTCCTGAGTTTATTATTTTAAGACAGAATAGTTATTTTGTGCAACAGTGTCTGTTCACTTGATGCGTGCATTGAACTGTAGCAAGTCGGCACCAAGCAGCCAGTGTGCTGTTTAGAGAAGATAGCACGGAGGAAACCATTGCCTCCAGATTCTACGAGAACATCTAGACGAAGCTACTACACGCTCACCACCATGAAGACTTCAGCTAAGTCTCGCCAACACGTATATCTTGGAGTTTAAGCCTCTCTATAGCCACTGCAGCCGTCATACGCTTTTAGTTGTCTGATGTTAGCGTTCGCACTCTGGAAACTATTTCACTCAACAACTATCCTTGGATTAAGAAAATCATGCTTGCTACTGAGTTTTACCATGGCAATAACTAAATTAATTATTCCATTTTCTTGTGAGATAGCAATAGAAAATACCTAACCATGTTAGCACTCATATTTCATTATCAGACTATGTGGTCTTACTTATTTCATTTTCTGGCAAATCTAGTTGTTTATAATTATGTAAATTAAGAGTCAGCCAATTATCATTAATTATTTCAAAGTTAATAATATTTACCGAGAGTCTCAATGTTGTAACGCAATGAGCAGCCATCTTGTAAAGGTCATTTTCGGAACTGAACACTTAATACATAATTATTTTTTTATGTTGTTGGGCTGTAGTTTTATTCTTTGGTTGAGTATCTGATAGTTCTGCATGCTAGAAATTATAGAATCACCAGCAAACTCATCAATAACTTCATGGGTAAGGCAGTTCCTGGTGTTTCTCTTATTCATACACTGAACCCTAAGCTAAACGAGCATTGCTATTATTTCAAAATTTATTTCCAATGATTCTGAACCAATTGTAAGTCGAAGCTGGGCTATGTAATGTCGCAGTTGTGCATAACAGTATTGTGTTTTGCATCGCATAGTGTCATTGCAGAGCATGTTGCAATACATTACATTGTTGGCTAGGTTATCAGCTATACTTAATTGTAGGGAAAATGGCAAAAAGTCTGACGCCATTTTCTTGCTTGATGTTCACAAATAAAATAATCTTCTTGGCATGCAGCTGAGACCTCTTCTTTCATGCCTCACTGTTGTACATTATTTACTGACACAATTTGTAGCCAATCTAACTACCTTTTAGTTGGCATGTTGCCCTCAAATTTTTATATAACTGTGCTTAAAATCAGTTACATCTCATTAAAATTTGCGACCTATCCGTACTGACCTACCAATTCCAAAAATCTGGGACAGGAAAAAACATACTCTCCCTCCTAATGCACTTTAAATATTAATAAATACATACATATCACTATTAAAATTTAGCAATTACGTCTCAAAACAAATTTTTAACAATGAAAATAACGTTAGAATAAATATACTGTATTTATATTATTGAATACACTATTTACTTTAGTATATTTTTCAAATACAGTGAAACCTCATAATAAAGAGTACGGTTCTTAAAAACACCTTCATTATAGCAGCAACTTCTACGTACACCATCTCTTTATAATACATGTCAATTATCTGGATATAACACAAATCCAGAATGACAGTTTTTGTTACAATTCATAGCAGTCGTTTTAATGAGGTTCCACTGTAAATCGTTAGCAGATTTTGGCTCACAATAAAAAATACTGTAAGTATTAAAATTAGGATGCGGCTGAAAATATGAAAACTTGCTGAGTAAAAAATTAACATTTCCAAATAAGCTACTCATAATATAAACAGTAAATAGTTAAAACTCAACAATCTGTGCCATTAGCGAATTAGTAATTCACTCTTGCTATAATTCATCCTACTTAATTCTATAATATGTACTCGTATGTAACATGTTTGAACAGAAATCACCTTAAGAGAAAAACACTGCTGTTTCCATGGAAACGGGTGTATGCAGGACTATCAGCACTAATATCAAAAACTATAATTCTTAAATGATACAGATTAAAATCTAAAAGAATAGGTGCATTTTCAAGTTTACTTTACTCTTGACTGATTCTATTTTGTAATACATGTTTGAGGCATTCAAATAATATCAGAGTAATAATTTATATATTTGGTTACATACTTTCTGAGATTTTATTTTGTTGTCCTGCGCCACCTCATTCGTGCTTCCTCTATAATCTCTGGGATTTGCTGAACCTGAACTTTTTCTCGTACCACTACATTCAACTTGACTCTTCTTGCGACAGTCATCATACTCCTAGTAAACTTCATGCCCATAGCTTCCATTTTTGTGTCTCCATATGTTACAATGGGCACGAAGAATGACCTGTATAATACTAGTTTGCACTTCAGTGGTACTTTCCTCTTCCATAATAGATCACTCACGCGTATATAAAAAGTATCATCTTGCTTTCCTCTTCTTACTATGAACTTCCTCACCGTTTCCTCCTTTACTGTTAAGTAAGCTAGTAGTCAGTCCAGGAAATATACAAAAAACATGGACAAATTGCAAGAAAAGGTTTTTCTTACATCAAAATTTGCAGAAAAATTCATAGAATAACATATCAAAAATCCACAGAAATACACCTTCCGGTTATTACTTTTTTCTGAAATTTGTCCTAGAAAAATGCTGAAAATATTAATAAGTCAAAAACACTGCATTTCACGACGAAACTTATAAAGACAAAAATTAAACAGCACAAAATTTACCATAACGTATCCAAAATTCACGAAAATCTGCATCTAACTTCTTTTTCCAGGATTCATCCCCAGAAAAATAATAAATAATGGAGTAAATCGAAAACTGCGCCATTTATAGTAAAATATTTCAAATCAATAAGTAAAGTGCCTAGCTTTTCCCATAGTATATTTAATTTCATACTGACTCGCATAAAATAAGTATTTGTTTTTTCAGAATTTCAAAATTCTGAAGAAAAAAAAAGTACTTGTTTTTTCAGAATTTCAAAATTCTGGGAAAAAATTACAATAAATACTGATTTTATGTGAATTATTATGAAATTAGAATATATTATGGGAAAAGCTAGGCACTTCACCTATTGAACTGAAATATTTTGCTGTAAAAGGCACCGTTTTAGGTTTATTGCATTATTTAATATTTTTCCGGTAATGTACCCCAGAAAAAGAAGAAGTTACATGCGGATTTTCGTGAATTTTGGATATGTTGTGGTGAATGTTGTGCTCTTTAATTTTTGTCTCTACAAGTTTTGTCGTGAGATGCATTGTTTTTAACTTATTAATTTTTTCGCATTTTTCCGGGACAAATTCCCGAAAAAAAAGTAAAAACTAGAAGATGGATTTTGGTGGACTTTGGATATGTTATTCCATGAATTTTCCGCAAATTTTGATGTAAGAATAACTTTTCTTGCAATTTGTCCATAAATTGACCGTTTTTCTCATTTATTTTCTGGACTATAGGTTCAGTTTCACACAACTTTAACTTTTACTTTCATCTTGGCTCTGTTACCATTTCTTCTGACTACCATCACTTCACTCTTTTTGGCACTGAACTTCATTTCACATTTTCCCACTTCATCTGCCCAAACATCTAGCTGAATCTATATTTCATCCTTATTTTCGCCCCACATATTTAAGTCGTCTCCAAACACCGTAGTTTTCATATTCTATGCCCCTGTTCCTTCTTCCACTTTATCCATAATCCTTTCCATAACAATTATGAACAGCAGTTAGTTACTTTACTCCATTGGTGATGTGAATCACTCTGTCAGTCCCCTCTCCGTTCTTATACAGCTCTTGTTCTCTACATACATGCTACTGACTCTACTTAATAAACCTTCTCCTATTCCTTTCTCCCTCAGTGCCTCCAAAACTATATATAGTCTCATACTGTCACATGTCTTTTAAACATCCATAAATGCCATTACTATATCCGTACTATAATCCCATCTCGTCTCTATAAACATCGAAACTGCAAAAATGAGGTCAGTTATTACCAATATGTCTTGCCCGAAGCCATGCTGTTCCATCTCAGTAAGCCATCAATTCTCATAGTAACCAATTCTGGATTGCTAATAATACTTCCATACAACATGGCAACAACTCATCATAAAAAAAAAAATATGAGTGTTGTTTTTTGCCATGCTATTAATACCAACTTAGTTTGTGTGTCTGTTGGAGGATTTTGTAATTTCCAAAGTACTTTAGCCAACTGTATCACCCAACTATCTCAATAAAATTTCTTCCTATAGGATAGTAAAAAACATGCAATCAAAGAACTGCAAGACAGCACCAGGCAGAAAAATTGTACGACACTTTTTTTCCGTAACATGGAACACAATGCATCCATGCTTGCAGTGACTACTACCAACAACACTTACTTGTATCTCAACATGCATTTTATCAAATATTAAGATAGGTATTCCTGTGGAAAAATTTAATTTAGGTAAACCATGCAGGATACGAATAACAACTTTAAAACTGCGGAAAAAAATACTTCCTTGAATGTATTGTTTCACTACCGCATAATTGTCTACGGATTTTGCTCTTTCGCGTGCAGCAGTTGACGGCACTAGTAGTATCGCCATTATAAAGTAACACATTTTTTTGTGATTGCTAGCAAAGTTTCGGAGAAGAACCGCCATACCTAGCACGAAAACAGAAAGCAAGTAAACTAACTTCTAAAGCTTTGAATTGTGTAATATCTATGTTTGTTTAAAATGTTGTTTGGTTTGATAGTTGCAGAAAAAGTTTAACAGCTATATTTGCAAGAAAATTTTCTGATTTGGAAATATTTAAAGGGGGTATCGGTTCGAGGAATATGAACACAACAATACTACCCTCGATCTGATAGTGAAAAATAACGTTCGTAAAATATTTTATTATTGCTGTAATCGCGGGGCAGATGCTGCAGAAAATCTGCAAATGTAGTAAAACTTGATTTTGAACTTTTTTTTTGTGCCGGAAACTACTTTTCTGTAGAGGGACTACGATGGCTGGCAGCTACGCATAATAGTCCTATAAAAAATTGTAAGAACACAGCAGCCATCCATTTATTCTGAAACCCTCATCAAACCGTCAAGTCACTGACAACAATGCCCCCTACCACCATTGCAGTTTCTCTCTGCTCCCTTGTCACCTATTCTCCTTCATCCATTGTTCAATTTCCGGTCTGCGGACACTGCTTTGTGTCCCTCTTCCCTTGTAAATATGTGTTTCTTTGATACATGACAGACTAGCTAAGAAAGATGACACAAAACAATATATTCCTTACATACACATCATCTCTTCAGCTACAGAACTGACATCAGTACGGATGGGTGAAATGAATAACTTGACATTTACAACAAAGCTTATAATTTTTTATTTTATTTATTTTTCACATGTTAAGTAAAAGATAAAGTCACTATAGAGCGTCCCAACCTTAGATTGCAGTACAGAGTTTATGGCGCACGCTGTTGCCACATCGCAGACACGCTACGAAGTTCGGGAGGTGAACTACTTCAGAATTTTGAGCTTTAAAATATTAAATTCTTTAGTATTCTAGTTGATATTACAATATTTATAGCATCACACTTCAAAATATGTAATTATAATGACATTTTCTATCACGTTAAATAAGAAACAATCCACATACTCCACCGATATTAATTCACTACATTAATTGTAACAAGCACTTCATTAAGAAATAATTATCACATATATATGAATCATTTAAGGCTACTGCTGACAAAACGAAAGATTTTTTCCATTTTGGTAGCATTTGTCTGAAGACACAAAAATGTGGTTGGAGTAGTAGATGACTATGAGATTGATCATTCAAAAACAATGTCGTATGAGAATTGACACTTTTGTCACTTTTTTGTCTACTAAGAAAGAGGGGGAGGGGGGTATTTATTTACTTGGGCGTTTTTACGTGCCCTCAAACAGCACAAGGCCTTGATAATGATAAACGGGTGAAAAGGGGGCAAGAGTCGACCATTCCAGCATTCGCCTATAGTGATTTCGGAAAACACATTGAACCAAAATCGGGATGGTCGGAGCCGGGCATCGAAACCAAGTCCTCCCGAATGTGAGGCAAATGTTTTACCACTGCCGCACCACGCTCGGTTATCAAACAAAAGAGAGTACATATGTTGATGTTCTGCCGTGATGTCAACTTAGGCACATCACTTATTTACACTACATCTTTGATAATTATATCTTAAGCCTAGACGAGAGCACATATAAAACAGTACGTTTATCAGTATTGTTTAAGTTTTTTTACTGTACATTATGTAGTTTTTCAATACTTAAACATAAAATTAAAGGTAATTACGAATTTTCGTCAGTCAAAAACTTACCGAAACCATATAAATTATTTTGTCAAAGAAACTAATTAGACAACGTAGTAAAATCTTATAAATAAACTGTATGAGAATTTTATTTTTATAGTTTCTCTGATTTCGGATTTTAAAAATAGTTGCCATACAAGTAGTAGAAATGAAGTATCAGTGCCTTAAATTTGTTTACGGAAATTATTTATTGTTTGTCTTTCCCTCATGATTTCAATTTTCATGTATGTTTGATGTACTGTGTTGCTATTGTTTCTTCTTATTAGCGTAAATGGTTTGTTTGGAACATCCTGTTTCTTCTAAAGCTTCCTTAATGCATTAATAGTATGTGAAAAATGCTGGAATAAGATCAATAAAATATTTCGCTCCCTTTCTCGTAGCCTACTTACATTAGAATTTTTACTGTTTTGCCTTCCATACAAATAAATCATAAAAAATTACACACATGAAATTTTGATTCGAAATCAGTAACATATACGACAAACCCCTCAGCCGCGAGACACGGTAGTTTCACTACTGAACAAATTTAGGACATGAGACGAAGCAAACTGCTGACTAAAGGTAGCCTGTATCTTATTTAGGCTATTAACCATTCCAGACATAACGTCATAGTCAGCAAAGATAACCGGACGTTTTTTCTCTTCAGCCAACACTACGTGGGACACTCAGCTGTCGAGTTCGTAGGGTGAGCGCACGGCGATCGTGTGACAATAATACGCCGCACATTTCACAGCTATAAACAAGAGAATGGCTAAAGCTATTGAGGTGGGGTTGCTTTTGAAAATAGATTCAGCTCATTACTAACAACTTCCTCGCTTTCATCCACCATCTAACTTGAATAGCAAAAAAGTTTCTCACTGACCAACATTTTGATGTTTCAGTTTGTTAGAAAGCACACATTATGTTAGAAAAAAATTTCTGTACAACTAACAAAAAAAATTTAGACTTCAGATTTTTTTCATTTGCGTCCAGATATATGAATTTACACACCATAAAAATCTGAATACGAATTTGGTTTTGATTCGTATGTTATGATGTGATATATTTAAGGATGCATTAAAAGAGTGCCAAGTTCAAAATATTTGTTTTATAACTTTTTCAAACCCTTAAAATGGTGTATATGATGAACCAATTATATCACCCAATGCGCGTTTCGATTCTGTACAATATGCAAACATTTTAAAATCCAAGTTACAAAGTGAAAAATTTTAGGATTTTTGGCAACAGCGCATGCCGAAACAAGGACAGAACTAACGGCAGTTACCGTGCGATGAAAAGAGAGAGTGAATGTCCATATAACCATGTACTGCAATCTAAGTGTTAGATGCTTTATAGTTAAAGAGTTTTAATGTCATTTTCACTTGATATAGTAACAATTTATAGCATCAAATGTTAAGAATATCACTACAAAGCCACTCAAAAAAGATTGCTGTAGGGCACCATTATGTTAACCTACTCAGCAGCTAGTAACTGCACGGACCACAGTAATGTCGCAACGCTGGACAAAATGTTTGCAAGTGCGAAGAAGGGGGATGGGGTGAAACGACACAGCTGTGAGATAAGAATCTATGCTCTGCATTCGACATGCCCTGAAGGACAGACGGAAAAAAATATCTCATCGACCTTTAAGGTGGGTAAAATGGAACAAATAGCCATCACAGTGTTTAGGTAGCATGTCCAACCATTGTTAAGCAATGTTGGTGTCCATCAGAAAATTTTATTTAACACACACAATTTATATTTTAAAAAGGGCTAAAAATTTGCAAGCTACTGAATGGAAAATTTTGCAGTGTGTATAATAGCACTGAATGATGATGTGTGAATCATATATACACGACATCAAAGTTTTTAAAGAAATGTCAAGACATGCAAATTGGACTGCATAACATAGGAATTATGCTTTCCATACCCGTTTCTCTGAACTTTATAGAAATGTTATAATCACAAACTCTAATTCCACTGAAACTGGGTAACTACTGATATGTTCCGTTTAGTTCAATACTGCCTGTTTGTATTATTTGGCTGTCTCTCTCTCTCCTTCCCCCTCCCATTCCAACCATTACCAAGACCAGCTGTGTCAAAGCTACAGCATCTGTGGTGTGAAACGTATCTGTTGTCAAACAATCCCCTTCCTACCCTTTCAACCATCCCTTCGGCAGTTATCCCAGCAACAAAAAAAAAGATGAAATTTTCTTAGGCGCATCCTTTCCCCCTTCTCTTATCTTTCTCGCACATCTTCCCCACCTCCCGACATTATCAAACGGTACACTTCTCCACCCTTTCCTTTTTATCATCAACACAAGACTGCTTGCAAGTAGCATTTCTGCTTTTTCCGTAGATTCTAAAATGTTATTTCAACCATACCATTGTGTCAAAGAGTTATTTTATGTAACTTCCTTCTTCCTGTTATTATTTCAGGCATCTATTACAATAATGCACACTTTATTTCAATGAAAATCACTTGTTTTTAAAATTACTGGATCACTAGCTAAAATTTTCGTGGTTGTGACACAAAGCTGATACACAAAAAAGTATTCAGTGAATGAATGAGACTGCTGTTCACGGGTCCAAGCAAGGACAGTGCGGCAGCAGCACTGAAAGATGCTGATGGCAGACACTTATGCAGCGCTGCCAGTTCATGACTTCATGCAGCAACTGATCCCGTCTGAGATTTAAACTGTTGTTATAAACTGTTGATAATATGGATAGTATATAATTTAATATAGATTAATATTATGTGTTAATGATCATAAACCCTACAGACTTTTTACTGACATTTACGTCCGTATTGACGCAGTGTCCGGTGAGAGTGAGGTAGGAACAGAGCTGTGTTGGAATGCTCTGGGTCCCGTGACAAGTGATCGGGGAGTTCATTGTTAACTCCGCTGACATGCTCAGTTGTAAAATCAAATGACTGTAGTAACAGTGCCCAGTCGATGAGTTTACCCCTCCTTTCCTGCATCGTGTTCAGCCACGTCAGACACTTATTGTCTGTCTGTAACGTGAACTGTCTTCCTTCTAGGTGAGGGCGGAACTTACGAAGAGCCCAAATTACCGCCAGGCACTCTCACTCGTTGCTGTGATAGCGACGTTCTGCTTCTCCGAATTTGGCACTACTGTAGTTGATAATGAATCGTGACCTGTCGTCAGCTAGCTGGTACAGGACGGCGCCGGCACCTTCCATGCTGGCATCGATCTGGACGTACAGGCGCTTCTCAGGGTTGATGCGAGATAAAGCATGACACTGGGTGAACTGCGATTTCAACTCTTCAAATGTCTTCTGGGCACGTTCGTTCGAGGCATATTATCTTTATACAGACAACAAGTCAGTGAGAGGGGCGGCGATTGTGTCGAAGTGCGGTATGTAGTTCCTCAACCAGTTCATTAATCCAATGAACCGTTGCATTTGTTTCCTGGTCGTCAGAAATGTGCTGTTTGCAATTTTGTCCAGGTGCTTGGGATGGGCGTAGTTACCACCCAGCCGGATCACATGCCCCAAGAAGTCGACAGAGGTTCTACCGATGTGGCACTTCTTGGGGGAGACGACAAGTTGGTGCACTGCCAGTCGTCCTAACACTAAACTCAGATGGCGTACATGGTCCTTTCATGTCCGGGACCAGACAATGACGTTGTCGAGGTACGCTGCGACAAACTCCCCGATGTACCCCTCCAGCACCTGCGTCATCATGTACTGAAAGGTTGAGGGAGCGCACTTCAGCCTGTATGGCATCTTCCGAAACTGAAAGCGGTTTCCGTCTGGTGTCATAAAGGCTGTCTTCTCACGTATCGGTACTTGCCAATAACCTGACTAAGTCTAACGACGAGAACATTCAGCCATCACCTAGTCCTGCCAAGGCCTCATCAACACTGATCTGCGGTGGAGGGGCACTTTCTGTCACCAGGCTCAGCGGACGGAAATCAACACAAAAGCGTAGTGTCCCATCCTTCTTCTGCACGAGTACAATGCGGGCATTATATCGACTGTTTGACGGTTCGATTACACCCTCCTTTAGCATCTCAGCGACTTGTTCTCGGATGACCCGTTGTTCATGCATCCCGTAGCCTCTGGGACCAGTGTAGACTGGATCTGGGTTAGGTGTCAGTATGGGGTGCTCAGCTGCTATGGTTGTCTGAAGTAGGTCGGAGAAAGCGAATACATCTTTCCATTCATCCAAGAGAGCTTGTATCGCTGTCCTGTATTCGGCTGGGACCTCGTTGTCCAGGTCGCTCAGGTGAATTGTGTGTTGGTTGGTATTCAGCCGCCGGTCGACAGCATACACTGTTCGCCGTTCCCCGGCTCCCACGTGTACCCTCTTCGCCACGACTTCTATCACTGCTGCTTGTTGCTGCAGCCATGGTTGCCCCAGCACGGCGGGCTCTCATAGGCCGTACACGACCAAGGCTTCGACTTGAGACATTTGGTCGCGTATCCTGATCGACAGATCGGTTACGCCCTGTGTGGCACTGTGCTTCCCTCTGGTGGCCAGCTGTAGCATGCAGGGTCCAGGTCGGATCTGTGATGGATTAACGAGTGTGGATGCGACGAAAGTATGGCTGGCGGCAGTATCAACTTATGCAGCAGTTGGTTGGTTGTTGACTTCGATCGGGATGTGGAGTAACTGATCCTCCTCGACGGTTAACTGCCCAAAAATGGCTCTGAGTCGGTGTTGGTCGTGATCAGGTGTGTCTGGCGATTAACAGCGGGGAGGTCAGCATCTGGCCTGCCTCCCCAACTTAGGTGTTTCCTGACGGCAGGCATGTGGCATTCCTAACAGGGCAGTCCCGGTGCCAGTGAAACGTGTGCACTGGGCAGGTGTGGCACTGTGGCGGACGAATGTCCTGTCGCGAGAGTTGTGGGACGGACGCAGGGTCGGCAGACGTGTTGTCTTCCGCCCGTTGGTGTGCCACTATCGCGCATATTTCTGGTGATGGAGGCCTCCTCGTCCGCCCATCCTAGTGTCTGTAATGGACGTCACCTCAGCTGATTGACGGCCCTGTCTGCGACGATTGCTCGAAGAAACGTATCCCTCCACACTTTCACAATTCACTTCTGCTAAAAATGGTTGGAGTTCCAGTCACAGACGCCGGGTTATGATGCTTTGTGCGTCCTCCGGAGGCGTGGTTGAATAGATGCGCCGGAACAGCTGGATTTTCGTGGCTATGAACCTCTCTGTCGACTTTGTGTCCTTTTGTTGTTCACTATAAAATTGTGTTTGAGAGTCTGCTATAGCCTCCGCGGACCCGAACCGATACCGTAGGCAGTTCGCGAATTCTTCCCATGTCATTGTTGCATGTCCCCATATTCTCCACCAGTCTTTTGCGGCACCATGCAAGTTGCTAATTGCAACCCACTCCTCGTACACTACGCTGTAACGTAAACACAGTGTTTTGCACTGCTGCAGAAACTGGTCTACGTCCTCGTGCATGTGTCCAGAGAACTCTGGAAGTTTCATTATGTCCCTACTCTCTTGGCGGGTTGTCGCGACAGCTCGACGCGTAGTCGTTGAGGCACTGGGGGAGGAGTGATAGGGTGGTAGGTTTGTAGCTTGTGACGTATGACCTTGAAACGGGGGAGGGGGCCTCGATAACACACTAAGTTGCGCAAGCGAACGCGCCCTCACCAAATGTGACAAGCTCCGTGGCGTGCGAACATCTGCGGTGGCGTCTTGTTCGACAAGTCACACAAGTGGCCATCTCCTTCCCTTGTCTGTCACATGTTGGCGAGTCACATACTACGGCCTGCCTTGGTGGGCTGTGGTCGATAAGCTTCTCCACGTTCATGCTCGGGTTCCCCTTCCGGTTCTCCATGGCACATGAGCAGCACTGTTGCAGTACTTCTCCGAAAAGTAAATCAGGGAAGGCTGGTAATCCACACCTAACACACTCCTTGCTGCTCATTGTGTGCAGTGGTTCAATTTGATTCTAGATCTAGCTCAGTGTAATGTTTCCTGCTGTCGCTGACGTACGGGCTGTGACGTAGCTGGCTAAACAATGCAACTGTGGCAATCCTGTGGTGAAGTGTCGTCTTCAAGTCCTTCTCTGTGCAGGTTGTACGTCGATTTACACTGCGATATTCATGCCAAAGCGTTGGGCGCCATGACGTGTCCGGTGTTAGTGAAGTAGGAACGGAGCTACGTTGGAATGCTCTGGGTGCCACCCGGTTAAGCGTGTAGCCGGGAACACGAGGCTCGATGGGTCGCGGTCTGTTCGTGCCGGCGTGCCCCTTTCTCACCTGGCGAGTCGAAACAGCTGCGTATCGGGAAAAGCAGGGAGGACCTGGAGAAAACTACACGTTACATGGACACTTATGGGGCTGTCCACACCCCCATACCCTAGGGCCTTAAGTGAGCCAGTTCCAAATGGCGAAACAAAATAAAACACTGGGCCGGATAGTTTCACACGCGCATCACGTTTCTCGCTGGACGAATCAGAGTCCCGAAACGTGGCACGTCTCTCTCGTTCCGTCCATCGCAGCCGCTGCTTCCAGACTGCCTTCTTCATGCGCTGGTAGAGGGAGGGGGCGGCGAAGCCATGTATCCTGCCCTGGCAGATGGCCATGCGGCGGCCGGGATGGCAGGTGTCGCACATCGGTGTCAAGTTCACACACGCCCTGCCACCGTCACTGATCTGCCACACACACTCAAGTACCGCACATCTGCCATTACCAACCAACGCACACCTGCCACTGACACACTCTGCGAACACCTGCTGCGACCAGGCGCAATTCCACCTGGCCTGTGGCCTGGTACGACGACAGTATAAAACATCTTTCAGGAATGTTTACACTTAACTATAAAATTTAATATTTAAAATACATAGTTATTAATTACTATTAAAAATTATGTTTCTTTTTCTTATCTGTTCAAACAAAATGAAAATGTAGTGAGTAACTAACCTGAAATTGTTTTAGTTTTGTTTATTTCAAGTAATTAAAATATTAAATTTTTAAACGTTTTTAAAGTTATTTTATATAAGGTGCTGCTTTGTGCTATACGCAGGCCTACTTTTAAACAATTATTACAATACAAAACACCTTAAAAAGGTTCTCAAAAAGTTATAATATGCATTATATAGTGACTTTAAATATACTATTGTTACAAGTCGCGGGCAAGGTACGTTTGGGGATGGAGGTCTTTGATAAAATAAAGAAAATAAAGCTAACCTAGTTTATTTACAACTGTATATACAAAAAATACCTATGTCTATAAAGATTTACTGCAATAAATGTCAAACAGAACAAATAACTACTATTTACCTAATGGATAAAAAAAATACATCTACATAAGTTCTCAGTATAGTTACTAGTCACTCACAATGGTGGACCAAATGAAATAGTACCGAAGAATCTTTTCTGGCCTAGAAACGCCTTCTTCCTACTACTCGCTGGACACTGTCGAACACTCGTCACTATCACTTGAGATCGCACCAGGCACCTGCCAACCAAAAACTCTCTCGCTCCTGCTGCAGCTCCTCCTTACATACCCCACCCTCCTTCTTCTCGAATTATCTCGGCGGGTCTCTGTTCTCCAACCTCCTGGAAAGATGTCGCTTCAAAGTCAAGCACCACCCCGAGAGATAAAGAGGGAACAGGATTATTCCAGATCACAATATTTTCCCTCGGTTACCCGATACTGGGTGCAGGTGGTTATCATGGATTAATACAATCCATGCAGCACCCGAGGAGGTCTTATAGGGCTGCCGCCACTGTATTGTATTTCGCCGCCCTGCCCGACAGCCACGGCGCTGAGGAGTGGGTGGGAAGGGGGTGTCCCAGCTCCGCCACCACAGTATCGTACTACACCGCCCAGCCAGACTGTCGCGGCTCGCAACACTATCATATCAAGGGATACAGATAATCGGACTGAGGAATTTTGGATTTTTGGCTATTAGAATGTGAGTGGTTTGAACAGCCTATTTTAAAAATTAGTATTAAAATAACTTACGCGACTCTCATTTATACATGTTCCTAGACAACAAGGAAGATTGGGAAATTCGTCCAGTATATAGTGTCTCGGTTATAACTATTATTCTGCTTTTCAGAATTATTTTAACATGAAATTTCTTAAACATATCAGATCCCAGGTGGTTTACCTTAGGATTAAAATGAAAATTTTACCAGTGGGACTGAAATATCAGTGAAGCATCCTTTGTTATACTCAACAAGACACATTTCCTGCCCAGCCAACAATCTGTAGCTCAAATACACTAAAGGCATACTGAATAATACTGGCAACATGGTTGATTAGAAAGACCATATCTTTTAAACAAAAATGAAACATCTAATCAGGACACATGTAACCTTCACAATCAAATATGCAATGAAATGGTTGTACAACAATTTCTACTAACTTATTTTCAAAATTATAACACTAATTTTACAGTGACGCTTAACAATTAAATTTTATGGCAAACTATAATACAAAAACCTACAATTTCACGATATGTAGCAAAAAAATAAAATCATAGTTTGAATAAACTTTAAAAAAAAAAAATAGGGCCTTACGCTTTTGTAGCAATATGAACCTAAAAGTTTAAAAAAATCTTTAAACATAACGATATTACTCAAAGGTTATAGCATGTACAACAATTCAGAAAGAAAAAACTGTGGTGTATGTTAATTTTTAATCACTAGCTATTCGTAAAGGTAGAAAATTAAAAACAGAGCATCCTACTCTTTTTTGAACAATACAGATAATTATTTGGTCAGTAACTTTATTCTTATTTTAAGTTTATTCAGAAAATTAAGTTTTACTGAATTATAGGGCATGCCATCACAGTTGAACAAAATCTTGATACTTAAGAGTAGGTGAAATATTAATTGAAAGATTCCATCACAATCATCCATGTGAAGCTAATAAAAGTGTGTTAATTAGTTATGTACCGCATGGAAACACACCACCACCACCACCACAACTCACCTGTATGCCTTCAGTCCTATCCTCTTTGTCCTTCTGTACAACAGCCACAAAGTGACACCTGCGCAAGAGCTCCAGGTGCGTCCAGAACACATCCCTGGGGTCACTTGGCACTATCTTCTGGAATTCAGGGAGCATCATCTCACACAGCTCCTGGCCAGTCATGTTCCAGTCTCGCAGTTTAAGCCCGACCAGGTTGAACTGCCGTACTGCCCACAGCAACCAGTGTCGCACGTGTGCCACAGTCCACTCGTGAGGGTCTGTTGGGATCTTTAGCTTCTCCTGCTCCTTCTTGAATTGGCTATCCACGATCCACCGTATCACATTCTGCTTCTTCTTCACATCCCAGAAAACCAAACAATTAGTATCTATCACTGATCGAACAACTCCTATTTAATTCTTTGCATTGTCTAAGAACAGTTATTTTGCAGATTACTATGTAGATAAGCACTCATTCCTGAAGCTGTGAAACTCTAGTGATCAAAACCAAGCTGTAAACAATACACTATGCCTATAGTTCATGATAAAACAATCCAGGCACTTGATAGATAGGACTTTGTCTAACAAAGAGTGATATCATTAAAAACTGGAACAAGAGGCTTAAATAAACATCAAATAGGAAAGGAAGCAACCATGACCTGTATAAAGGAACCATCATTTCAATGTGTGGAGTGGTTCCAAAAGCTCATGGAAACTTGAAACTTAAATTAAGTTAGCCAGACAGGGAATTAAACCCATATTCTCTAGAATACTACTTCTATGAATTACAACTGCCACAATTTTGTTCAATCACAAAAAAAATCCCTTTTTGCTTGGCACAACTATAAACCAATCACTGACATATCTCCGGTAACTTTGGCAGGCTAATATTAAAAGTAGCGAAAAGTCTTCCTGTGTGATATAACACAACAACTAAAGAAGGTTGGTTATTGTTTCGGGCGCATTAATATGAAAACTTATTGAACAGTAAAAACACTATGTTTCTAACAATTTTAAGACACTATATAACTGTTAGCTTCACAGCACTTCCAATTATAGGCAGTGTAAGGTAAAACAATAGGTGAAAAAAAAAGCACAGAAACATGCTAGCTTTCAAAAAACATTCATTTAACAAAAACCACACTTGTCATCACTAAGAAAGTACCAGTAGTCATCTAAGAGATCTGTTAATTTAAATTACACCAAAAATTCTAATTTCACAACAAAAATTATGGTTTTTAATAATATTTCTAATGTCGCAAAACTACAGTAAAAAACTGTCTAGTATTTTAAGATAAATTTTTTTCTGACATTTTCACACATATATTTCTTATGTACATGGCTGTTCTGAACAAAACAGCCTGGAAATCTAGACACACTAAATCTAAAATCATTTAATGAAGAGACTTTAATTTTAATTACAAAATTATGCCCATATTAAATGATGCTGAAAAATATTTTTTTTTTATTTTAACAAAATAATAATTTTTTTTTGTAAAGACCCCTCCCATCTCTTATTTCAAAAATTTGTAGATCAGACTCCTACTGCATGGAATTTAATCACCAAGGAAGTAAATGTGATGCCTTAGATTATAAAAACTTTCTACTGTAAGAAAATGAAAAAATTTTTTCCAAAATATTTTTATAGCCCCGCCCCTCCCTTTTTTCTCCTACAAATCAATGTACATGAAAGTTTAGAATCCACTGCCAGAAAATGATGTTCAGTTAATTTGAAATACTTTATTAATGAGTTAATATTTATTAGAACATAACAGTGTTTGTGACAGCAGTACAAAAACATGTTATTTTACACCTTTCTTTAAAAACTTGTAGAGTTATTCTGAACCAGTGATACCCAGATACTAACCAGCAAGAAAATTACTATGATATTATATTACAGAAGACCATCAAATGTTAAAAAAACATAAAATAAAACTCTTAATCCCTTAAAACATAATTTCATGATTTACTATTTTTTTTTAAATAATTTTTTAGTATTACCTAGAATGTCTTCATAGCAGGTGTTTAACAAACACAATACAATTTTAAAATGTTTTTAGGATATTCCAAGTAAAGTAATCAAAGGGCCAAAAACATTTTTAATTATTGTGTTATCTCGAGGTATGTTTTAGCCTTCAGTTCCCCTTCTGGTTGACCCAAATAACAACACCAGTCCAAGGTAACATTGAACCCTATGAACTTGCACAACTTTCAAAAGTGGATCACAGAATTCTAGGTTTACCTGTAACCTCTGCTGTCACCGAGAGATCCTCCAGCACACATCACACTGTAGAATACGTTTGAAAATATGGTACTGCTTAACACTACACTAGCAGGATTGAAATTTGAAAGAATCTGAATAAATACTACAGCTATAATTGAATGTTTCACAGGGCAGTGAAGCCAAATAAGAAAACTGCCAAACTTTACCATACTATATTATTCAATAGGCTACACATAATCTATATATATAAAAATGAAAGGTGACTGATTGACTGACTGACTGACATATCAAACTGCAGCCCAAACCACTGGACCTAGAATCTTGAAAATTTTTGTGGGGGTTCCCTTCAGGTCGTAGGCGAGCACTAAGAAGGGATTTTTCGAAATTCGACCTCTAAGGGGGTGAAAAGGGGTGAAATGTGTTTCCGAAGAAACGTCGATAGAGCTTGAACCCGACGGCCTATCATCGTGATTTTAACTTTAATAGAACACTCGTAAAAATGCATATTAGCCAATTTAAGAATTTTTCGAAGTTCAACTTTTAAGGGGCTGAAAAGACGTTACATGTATTACCAATCAACTATTGATACCTATCGAATCCTTCGGGATAGAGAGTTGATATTCGCTTCAAAATATTGCTTACGTAAATACCCAAAAAGTAGTTTTAGGTTTTTTTGAAATTCAACCCCCAGACAGTAAAAAGGGGCAAAATGTGTTTTTAATTAATCGTCTTTATCTTTGAAACACAATTGGCTATCGTCGTGATTTTAACTTTAATTGGTTATTTTTACAAATGTCTATGGCAGGACTCAAAATTGTTTCGAAATTCTTTATTTAAAGGGGTGAAAATACGTGAAATGTGTTTTCGATTATCATTCCATATCTATCGAATCAATCGAGATATCGAAGTACTCTTTGCTTTAAATTGGTGCTTTTGTAAGTATCCCAAGTATCATTTAAAATATATTTTCCGAATTCGGCACTAAACTGGTTTAAAATGGGGTAATATGAGTGTTCGACTCACATTCGATATATATTGATCCCATAGTTTTTTATATAGAGACGTGATTTTTGTTTAGGATTAATGCTTACTCAAATACCTAAAAAGTGATTTCAGGAATTTTCGAAATTCGCCACCTAAGGACGTGAAAAGGGGTGAAAAGTGGTGAAAAGCATTTTCAATTAATCGTCTATATATCTTGAACCCAGCGGGCTAATGTTGTGTTTTTTACGTCCACGAGATACCAATAAAGTATTCTAAAACGTGATTCAAGGGTTTTTCGAAATTTACTCTCTTAAGTGGTGAAAAGACCTTGAACTTGTTTTAGATAACTTCTCGATATCTATCGAACCCGTCGAGATATACAATTAATTTTTGCTTCAGGATGATGATTACAGAAATTACCGCAAAACAGTTTTCAGATTTTTCTAAATTCGATTTCTCAATACTGTGCAGGGGTGATATGTGTTTTTTTAGTGAATGATCGATTTTAATTCAACTGAACGGGCTAGCGATGTGATTTACACTTCAGTTGGATACTTATACAAATGTCTAAGATGTAAATTTAAAATATTTCGAAATTCGACACCCAAAAGGGTGAAAAAACACAAAAT
>PNEQ01036513.1:71117-82241 GCA_003012365.1 Medauroidea extradentata | reverse complement strand
CTCAACTGCCTACGTGTTATTGTAGAACAAGTCTGAGATGGTAAGCCTCAACTACCTACGCGTTATTGTAGAACAAGTCTGAGACTGTGAGCCTCAACTGTCTACGTGTTATTGTAGAACAAGTCTGAGACGTTGAGCCTCAACTGCGTACGCGTTATTGTAGAACAAGTCTGAGACTGTAATCCTCAACTGCCTACATGTTATTGTAGAACAAGTCTGAGACAGTAAGCCTCAACTGCCTAAGTGTTATTGTAGAACAAGTCTGAGACGGTAAGACTCAACTGCCTACGTGTTATTGTAGATCAAGTCTGAGACGGTGAGCCTCAACTGCCTATGTGTTGTTGTAGAAGTCTGAGATGGTATTCCTCAACAGCCTACGTGTTATTGTATAACAAGTCTGAGATGGTAAGCCTCAACTGCCTAAGTGTTATTGTAGAACAAGTCTGAGATGGTATTCCTCAACAGCCTATGTGTTATTGTATAACAAGTCTGAGATGGTAAGCCTTAACTGCCTACGTGTTATTGTAGAACAATTTTGAGATGGTAAGCCTGAACTGCTTACTTGTCATTGTAGAAGAAGTCTGAGATGGTGAGCCTGAACTGCCTATGTTATATTGTAGAACAAGTCTGAGATGGTGAGCCTCAACTGCCTACGTGTTATTGTAGAACAAGTCTGAGATGGTAAGACTCAACAGCCTACGTGTTATTGTAGAACAAGTCTGAGACAGTAAGCCTCAACTGCCTACGTGTTATTGTAGAACAAGTCTGAGGTGGTAAGTCTCAATTGCCTACGTTTTATTGTAGAACAAGTCTGAGATGGTAAGCCTCAACTGCCTACGTGTTATTGTATAACAAGTCTGAGATGGTAATCCTCAACTACCTACGTGTTATTGTAGAACAAGTCTGAGATGGTAAGACTCAACTGCCTACGTTTTATTGTAGAACAAGTTAAGTAACATATTGAGTTTTGTCAGTTTACGTTGATTAGTATTCGGTTTGTGGGTAAATCAAAATTTTAAAATTTTATTTTCAAGGGCGAATTACTCCCTTAATATTACGGTGTCGTACAAAATGTCTTACATATTTTCTGTTTTGCTTTTCACAAGGAATAACCTGTCGGAGTTTCTCGATGTTTTTTGTGAACGTCGTATACATATGTATGTGTCGACACACACACACACACTTATATATATATATATATATATATATATATATATATATATATATATATATATATATATAACTTGCATGTGTTTTGGGATCCGCTTTTTGGTCTCAACCTCCTAATGCCTCTGGTCCATTTTCTTTCAGGCATTTTACGCCTTTAAAGCAAAAGGCTGAGAATCAGCGTTATCAACGAAAATAATGCGCAACTATGTGGCGCGCGTTTACAGGCAGGCAATGCAAAATCCTTTCGGTGCATTGTAAAATGTATTCGTTTGAAGTGAAACCAAATTGTAACAGTTTTCCTCTTCATAAATTACAATTTTATTTAGAAATAAGTGTAATATAACCATTGTACATAAACAGAATCTAGAAATTAAAAGTAATTCCGGTAATTACTTCACTCTCTGACGGATGTAATTAGTTGAACTATTTATTATAAACTTTGGCAAATTGGAAAATTATGGTTTTTAGAATTATAACATTCATTGAGGAGAGTAGTGATTTCTATTATATAAATATTATGAAATAAAGTAGAATAATAAGAGCTATTATTTTTTCACTCCTCAAGAAGTTAAGACCAAACTAAAATAATCAGGGGTTGAAGATGTATAAAAATCTGTAAACCAGTATTTTGTGAGGACTTTTTCTGGAATCAGTTAAAAATGAAATCTTGTTTTTATACTTTATAAAATTTAATTTCGTAATTTTGTTTTCTCCATAGGTAGTGGCTTATTTTACGTGGACATACACTGTAAGAAAAAAATTGTAAATTTACCACCCTTGATCCATTGGAGTGTTAAGAATGTAGTTATGGTATTTTTGTGAAACTATCAGTATAAGCGTTCATGGTACATGTTTAAGAAACAGTAAAATGTATGCAATGTTACCAGACTTGTATGTAGGTGGTTCGTAATAACGTGAGCACTTTTGAAACCCTAATTACATTTTACTTTAGATAATTTTCAAATTCCTACCAATTCTTAATGTTAAATAGCGTAATCCAATCAACAATAAATGCTTGTGTATTTTATAGTACTCGAAAGTTAATGACTGAGGTTACAATAAATATTATTTTTAAATTATTATTCTCGGCAAGGTAATCTTCAAAAGTTCTCCGTTTATCACGAATCACCTATAGTAACAAAGCTCTACAGCTGCTGAAGTACGGTAAGTGCCCTATACTGTGTACGGGTGAAAAACGTCCACTTGACATTAGGGAGTTTATTTTCACAGTGTATCCAATAATTATAAAATTAAAATTTCTACAAGAAGTAATCACACAAAATTAACCAAGCTCAATCTAAGATAGAGGCAGAAAACAGCTTCTATCGGTCCTAAGTTCTTCGGGATATTGTTACAAATGATTTGATTATTAGTAGAAAACTTAACAACATACTTTTTTTGCAGTCGCAGAAAACCGAAAGTGAGACAAGAAATATATCACGGGAAATGAGCCGAGAGCTGCTTTAGTCCAAATAACTTTAAGTAATTATGCCAAGTTATTAACAAGCAGTTTCGCATAATTAAGTTTAAAATGTTTTTTTATTTAAGATATTACATTCAATGTATAAATAATGCGTCATGTGAAATAAATAACTTTCAAAAAATACACAAAATAAATAATTTACTACACCACAGGTCCTGTACAATAAAAATAATATTTATTTTTTTAACACTTTTGGTGAAACAGTTGTCAATAGATTTCTCCGTAGAACAGCCGTTCACCTTGTAAAACGTGCATATTTACACGAACAAATTTTGCGGTTCTACAAACGACTTTGTGACAGCTTATAACAGATGAATTTTCAAATATATTATTTTAAACAGTAATTTTTTACAGTTTATATTCGACAAGAAATGAGCTTCCAGCGAAAAAAGTCGTATATATATATGCGAAAAACTTAATTTTTCACCGGACCCAAGTATGTTTAATTCTCAATTGTGTCAATTAGAAAATAATTTATCATAGGTTCCTAGTTGTACCTGATGTTTTCCCGATTCAAGCAAAACGTCTCAATACAAAATTAATGATTTGCAACATCTTTTTTTGCAATACCTATATTATAACCTCATCAATGATTGAAAAAGACTCTTATTAACGGGGACGATATGAGATCGAGTTTTCTTCATCCCTCAGACCCGAATGTCTATAAACTAATTACACAGTATTAGTCTGATTGTACAGTATACTGTACAGACATCTTTTAACTGTTGAACAAAATTGAAAAAATTCCGTGAATTAAGGCAGAATGTATGTATTCCGTTTACGTACAAGGAGCTAGTCCGTTCGTTGATGCTGTCTAAGGACAGAAATAAAAGCAGATCGAACATTTTTTGAGTGTATGCATCATGGAGGTAGGAATATGCATGCATCTATGACAACGGTTACACCGCCTTGTTGATAAACATAACTTACTTATTTCACTCTCTTCTGATTATTGCGTCTTGGGTTTGTTTATTAGCTTTGTTTGGTATACATTGAATTAATGCAATAACATGATTCCAGTAAATTTATTTGTGTTATCAGAGATAGTTGAAATATGATTTGCAATCTGATGTACATTCGGTCACAGTTGGAACAATTAGCACTTGACAGCATATAAATTAGTTTTTATTGTGTGTTTGAGACGATATAACTGTATTTAAATCTGGCTCGAAAGAAGATAACTGCTAGATTTGATTGAGTGATAATGTGTCTGATAGACATGATGAACATAGTGATACTGTGATTGAAGAAGCTGCTATTGTAAATGGAGATAGTGAACAAGAGGTTATAGAGGGTGATGAGAACATTGTAACTTTAGATGTACAGATTGTAGAAGAGGTACCAGGCGAAGATGTTCGCAACCATGTTCATATTAGAAATACGTTGGAGTTGACCATAACATAAGAAAATAAATAACCGAGTGACGTGTAGCACACTTCCCTCGCATTCGATCCACGGCTCCGGCTAACCTGATTTCGGTTTTCCAGGGTTTTCAGAAATCACTCCAGGCGTAAGCTGGGATGGTTCCTTAGAACAGGCCTTAAACTGTTCGAGGGCATGTAAAACGTCCAAAAATAATAAATAAGTACAACATGGCGAAGAGGGATTTTTACAGTTAGAGAACCACCAGAACTCCGAACTCATGACCCAGATTCCGTTTTAGAGTCTCACGCGTACTTTCGAAATTACATACCAGTGGAATTCTACGAAAAAGCAGCCACGTTCACCAACATATAGCCATGCTCTTCACGCCGGTGCAACACAATTCAAGCCTACGACAACCGTTGAAACTTTGTTAGCTACAGGTTGCTGAACTTCCCTACAATCCGCATGTACTGGGTCTCTGTGTTAGGTCCGGGATTGTTTCAGGAAAATGTGACTAGATATGTTTTTTTCAACTACGAAATAATTTGGATTTCGTGAACCAGGCGGATATACGGATGTTTGTTTGGAAAGTACGGCCCAATTGTTATATTGTTCGAAATCGTTGCTTACAGCTTCATGTTGAATGTGAAGTTTGGTATCAAGCAGTATGTGAAGAGAAAATTCGGTCTATGGAAATCAAAAACTTTATGATTTGTAGGAAATCTGGCGTAACATGTGCTGTACCAAAGTAGTAGAACTGGATTTGACAATGTCATACTGAAAATTTTGGTCTGGGTTTAGCAGTGGTCCTGAAGTTGAATGAGAGATTGACACAACCAGGACATATCCTTTTTTTCATTCATTTTTTGACGTATATTTTATGTCCTACAGCCTCATCCAGCATCTGAAATCAGAAATGATTTTCGCACGTAGAACGAAGCGTGAAAACCGGATTGCTAATCCACATTTCCCATTAGACAAACGCACGAAACAAAAATCATGGGAGGAGTTATACTGAAGAGCTAGTGACTACATTATTTTACTGTGTAAATGGCTGGATAACAGAACCGCTAATGATTTATATACTTTCAGGTGTTGGGGATGAAGATGAAGTGCGCAGGGTACCATAAGAGGACAAAAACTTTATCCCATAGGTTATAGACCAAACATTGTTACAACTTAAAACCAGGTAATGGGTGAAGTTGACCTGAATGAGAAGTTTGTGAGCTTGTACGAGATCAGCCTTGTCTTCGGTCCAAAAAGTGCATGCTGAGAATGGCGTATCATGCATGAGTCATGGGCGTGGTAAATTCCTGGCCGGAATGCAAGCGTGACTGCATTGGCAACAATTTCTCAGAGAACAAGATCTTGCATCAGTTATCCTTCCGTTTTTAAGTGGCTGATAATCTGCTGAAGGTTGGTAAGACGGTGGGCAGGAAAAGAGGACCTATTTAGAAGACGTGCCGCAACTGAATGTCCTCACTCCACCGATCAAGAAAGAGAAAGCTCCTAGTGTGAATGTTCAACTGGACATCATAGACTACCTACCCCTTCATGACCAGAAGAAGGAGCCCACAAGATGTAAGAGTAAAGGGTGTAATAGTAAAGTCAGGTCATGCAACAAATGCCTTATTCGTGAAAGTAACTCCAATTGCGATTACCATATGCCCAAGTAATTGTGGTATTTTCTTTCAATAACTGCTGTTTATTTCAAACTGTAGGCTCTTACACCTAGTTTACTGAACTTTAAATGCGATTTTTTTTTCAATTGAAGTATGTTTTTTTTTTTTTTTTTTAATTTTAGTCCAGTTTTTTTTTATCGTGCAGTTGTAAATTTTTATTCATCTCTAAAGTAATTGTGAGAGAAAGTAACGATTTATACAGTGTATTTAGTGCAAAACTGAAACAGAATGTTTAAAATTGCTATTTGTGGGTTGTGAAAGAAATATTGAAGACGTTCATAAAATAATTCTGCTGAGTCGTATTGTATGCTAATGTTATAAAAAATTTCAGCATCTGGGAATTTTTGTTGTATCCATGCATATACTAAGGCAGATACATAGTAATGTATTTTTTTTTGGTTTGCAAGAACATCCTTCAGGTCTCTCTCGATTGTAACAAATTTTGAATGTACATAATAGTGTAAATAGGGCGGTACACAGTAAAAAAAAATTGTACTTTTACCAAATAAAGATTGTAAACTAATGGCAAAACATTTTTCAGTGCAGGCACTATAAAAAGAACGTCGCAGGTCATTAAAGCGGTCTAAATTTTCAAAATACCTTAAAGAACTGCAGGGATACATATTGATGAACAGATTGTTAAATGTTAAACAAAATAACATTCGAAGGCCTGTCACATTTTACAAAATATTTCGTAGTTTTACAAAAAAAAATCTTGGAAACTGGTTGCCAAAATGTTTGTGTGTCACTTCAAACAATTGTAATATGTAAAAGAATTTAGTTATAAGTATACGAAAATTCTTTAAGTATACAAAAGTGTTTGTAAATTTACATAAACTTTTGTGAATATACATAAATGTTTGTTTATTTCCAAGCATTTCCTCTTAACTTTACAATATTTTTGTAAATGTACAATTTTTTTTTACCGTGTAAGGAACCTGTATGATAAATATAGTTTGGGTATAAAAATTACACTTATTTAAAACGTTTGAACACTGTTGTACTTAGTTTGAAGAAGAAACAACAATGTGATTTGTGTTAGAACGGAAAGAATATCTCACTGAAAATAGAACAATTACTTTAGGTAAAATATAAGACTCTCCTAAATGAGAGAAAATCATAAGGTTCTAAGTAAAAAAAATGAATTGGTCAGTGATAAGTGCCATCGCAAAGAATCTCGAAAATCATTCTCCGTAAACGAAGATAAAACGAGGGCAGTATATTATGAAAATTTGCTTCGCCAAAATAAATAAAAAATAAATTAAGTAAAAACTTATCGCATAACACTTATTTCTCAGTAAATAAAATGTTATTGGTAATTATATTCTTGTGTAGTAGTTTTTAGCTACCAGAATTAACAATTTTGTAATTTTGTAATTCATAATTTGTATTGTTCAGATTTTTTTTCTTGTTTTGTGCATTTTTATATGAGAAACGCCTCTTGTAGAGAAGGTTAGGGTGAGTTGTTGTAACCGAGTAGGTTAGGCTCCCATCCATTTATTTTGGTTTGGTTTTGTCTGTTATTTTAGTATATAAAAATTCCGCCATAATTATAAACATACTTTTTTATGTTTGTTGTTATTACCGAGAGTTTGTTTTTATACTCCTCAGCCCAGACTACAGTTTTTGTAATGGTTGCGAAGGCTTTCAAACTAGCTGCAAGCAACAGTTTGGAAGTGGAGATCAGCTTCAACTGCCGAAGCAATAGATCGCAATTTTATTTAAGATGTTTTTTATCGCTTTTAATAAGCCACATCATTAGGAACAGAGACAGGTATTTTATTATTAAGAAGCTGATATGTGTTGGAACCTGTTGTGGTGTTCTTTAAGAATCAATCACACTGGTGGTTTTGCGATTTTAATTTACATTTTATTGTGTTAGATAAAAGACCAGCAATGATAAGCCGTCGCCATTTTATGGAAAGTATAGTGCTCTACGTCTGGCAGTAGCAAGATTGCTACTTGTTCCCAACGATTTAAGGTTGTATTAAATATACATTTGGCAATTTTTCTAAAGAGTCTTATTGATGTGAACGTTATTTTTGTGATAATATCATTCATTACTGTTAATATTACTCACCGGCCCAGAGGTCTGGAAGTTTCCAGGTTATCTGCTCGATCAATTTAACCCGATTTATAGTTGAGGCATAAACAGATTCCAAATATTTGAGTTAGAGTGTATGTGCGGGACTTTTTTTTATAAGAGCAGGCAAAATTTTAAGTCAGTAACTGTTGAACTGAATAGTTAAAAAAATTCAAATCTGTGGATGTTACACTTATCATAACGGTCAACGATATTTCAATTAAGATATATTTTACCTTAATTATTGCAGTCTTAAGAAGAACATTCGGCACAGTTAAATAATTGTATAAAATTATATGTATGGACGTGGAGATAGATAGCAGCTAATTAATGAAATTTTTACTTTCTTTTGATTTGGTATTCAGAGAGGTACGAAAGATATTTAAAACATTTTCAGCATTCATACCTCGACACTTCTTACATCTGAATTATTATTTCTTGATGCTGCTTTAAAAAAGTTACACACAATTACATTTACAATATCGGCTGATTTATTATTTGTAGCGTTGTTGCAAGATGTCATTGTTGCATTCTACTTAAGTACACAGTGAACATACACGATTTGATTGCATACTCATTGTTTGTTGTTTTTTTTTTTCATTGTAACATTGACGACACCTCTGGCATTTTTTCAATTACGTTCCCTATGAAGGAATTTATATTTAATTTAATGATAAGTTTACTTTGTGTAAATCAACAAACATTCGAGCAGTAACTACGCTCGAATACTGTGGGATGTTCTGTAGATTGGTTGGGGCATTCGAGTGATATAACAGCACTGCTAATTATGTGATCTATTGAAACTTGAGACCTATATTTTGGAACTGTAATACGAAGTAATATGGGGGACATAGTTTGAAGTAATATGGGGGACATAGTTTGTTGTTTGTGCTCACGCGCTGTCAGTGGAGGGAATCAATTTATTGAAGATGGAAATTTTTAGGTGAAAGTTAATTTTTTTCAAGGTCGACTTTTAGTAACTTTATAAATGTGGGTTTTACATTAATTTAATATTTTATTGCAGATTTACATTATGCTTTACTAGTGTTTTCTCTCAGCATGATAATAACTCAGTTTAGAAGTGTTTGCATCGTTGGGTTTGGTAATACAGTTCAATTTATTTACTTCTTATGAACAATAAGAGTTTACGCGGTGCTCAAAGAAAACTATTATTTAGCTCTTGCGCATTAGAAACATGCTGTTATAGAGTAGGTAGTTTCGAATTAAATCTTAAATTCCTTTCGTTAGTCACCAAGTTTTAAAACGTATCCATTTACAAAGCTTTACAAGTGTTTTTGTTATTGTATTTTACATATCGATTATAACTAAATTGTCTTGAAAATTGCGTTGATGTAGGAATTTTGTCATTCTAAAATTTATTTTTCTAAATGTTTCCGCATTCCACTGTACGTGTTAGTTACTATAACATAAATAGTTTGGTGTTTCAAACTTCAGATGTATGTATATTTAGCGAGGGGAAAAAATAATGACTACGAAGATCGCGCACGTGTCTCTTATTTACTACTTTTGTATCTATGTTCATTTCGTTTGCATGGTTCAATACACTTAACTAATACTAGTATTTTGGGATACCCGGATGGTAAATTTTCTAATTGTTTGTGCAATAACTCTTGTCCGGGGTCAAGTTCCGGTACGGTTGCTCCATATTTTCGCATGTGGGACACATGGCGGATGTTACGCCCTTCCTTTCTGTCGCTGCTCCTCTTCCACCTCACAATTAATTGTAGAGGCTGTTCATGTTCCACAGTGTACAAACGCTGTGAGGTGATTCATTATGAGAAAAAAAAGTAGAAAATAAATAGGTCTCTTAGTACCTAAGTTTAACATTGAGGGAGTTATGAGCATTTAAATATCGAGTTTTAAAACCGTATTTCATTAAAATATAGGAGACTGAATTATCTGAAACGACTATACTCTAAATATTGATTTATATTATTAGGGTTTTCTTCAAAACCACATGAAATGCGGGTTGATATCTTCAACCGTTACTAAAATAACAGGAGTGTCCACCCTCTGATTGGATACAAATTTTGCGCCGTCGGGATATTTGAGCATTTGAATATATATATAGTAATGTGAGGTTTGTAACAAAATGGTCCTCTTATTACAACTATCTAGGAGTGATAGTTATTGTTAAAAATGCATGCGAGTGCCAAGAGAGCAAAGGCTATACTGTGTGCATGTATGTTGATGTGTTCAGTTCACAGGTTATGATGAACAATCACTGTAAACAACACTATCCACACTTCAATAAGTTCACGATACCGTCACAGTAGATACAAACGCCCTGAGCTGATTCTCTATATCCCAAATTGGGTAGAAAACATTACATACGAACAATGTCGTACAGTAACTCGTCGACGTTTCAACTGAAATTTATAACATTTACTGGAAATTAAAAAAAAAATTAGTATATGAAATGGTGTCACTGTACGTTGATCTAAGGTTTTCTGAGTACAAACACTTCCTACATGGAGAAACTAAAGGGATGGTATGTTCCTACCAATGTGTGACGAACACTTGGGTATTATTACCGCATTTCAAAGATGTATCACACATACGTAATACACGTGCATGGAGGGTGCACTGTGCTGCCTGCCAGGTACGCAACCCGCGTTGCAAGGCTGGTCTTACGACAACGGTATAGTTGATGTGTGTGAAGGCGACACGACATTCGTATGTTTCTACATGTCTTCTGATAGTTGCAATCCAAAATGGAAAACTTTGAACAGTTACTGTAGAATACATGTGGAATTTTTGCAAGGGTTGCGTACCTGGCAGGCAAACACAGTGCACCCTCACATGTTTTTCCTCTCAAACAGTTCGTATCAAAGTGTTACATGAAGGTAGGACGTAGGAAATGTTTGTACTCCAGAAAACCTTAAGATCAACGTAAAGTGACCCTATCATTCACATACTAATTTATTTAATTTACAGTAAATGTTATTATTTTCAGCTGAAACCTTTTGGAACGTCGATTTGTAGGGGAGTACGTCTTCCTTATGAGTTACTGTACGACATTGTTAGTATGTAATATTTTCTACAATATTTTGGATAGAGAATTAGCTCACGGCGTTTGTACCTGCTAAGACGGTATTGTGAACTTATTGAAGTGTGGATAATGTTATTTACAGTGATTGTCCACCATAACCTGTGAACTGAGCACATGAGCATACATGCACACAGTATTGCCTATGCTCTCCTGGCACTCATGCATTTGAAACAAAAACTATCACTCCTATAGACAGTTGTAATAAGAAGGAGCATTTTTCGTTACAAACCTCACATCACAAAAAAAAAAAAAAAAAAAAGACATTCAA